>VUYV01000708.1:6839-56920 GCA_008711295.1 Anarhynchus alexandrinus | reverse complement strand
TTTTTTTTTTTTTTTTTTAAATATGCTCTGACTTCTCTCTGTGGCATGGCCCGTTTCTCGGGAAAACTTGGGAAAAAAAAAATTCCTGACTTAGTGTAAGATTCAGAGTCCAACTCCTCACATTCTGCAAAAGCAACTAATAAGTGGTTTCTTTAATAGGATATAAACCCCAACATCAGCAGCATAAGTCTCTATTTACCAACATTTCAGACTTTGGTCTACCAGGTCTGATACCAGTTGAAACAAGGCACACGTGTAAGAGGAGATGAGGCAGGTGAAGAGGATGTTCTCAACCATAAGTACGTTAGGAAAGTTCTACCAGCTTCTAAATGTGATTAATGTGCCCAGAAACATAAATGCTTATTGCAATCATACTTACTTCCCTAAGAGCCACTGATGGTCTTCATAATGTTTAGGGTAATTTCTAATTCTTTTTCAGTCTTCTCTTCCCATGACTTCAGTGGTACTTTGGGGCAGTGGGCTGCACAGGAGAATTTGTCCTTCATTGTCACCATATGCACCCTAATTTTCAGATTATTTTGAGATCTGGCAAACAGAAGTGCTGTGCTGGCTTTGCCTGGGATGTTCATTCCTAAACATTATTTGGAAGTCCTCCAGCCACCTCACTGTACTACATGGCAAACACTGGAACAGGTTTCCTAGAGAGGTGGTCGATATCCCAAGCCTGTAAGGATTAAAGAAGACATTTGGACAATGCCCTTAATAATATGCTTTNAATGCAATGCCCTTAATAATATGCTTTAACTTTTGGTCAGCCCTGAGGTGGTCAGGCAGTTGGAGTACATGATCATTGTAGGTCCTTTCCAACTGAAATATTCTATTCTATTCTATTCTATTCTATTCTATTCTATTCTATTCTATTCTATTCTATTCTATGGCAGTAGCTCATCTGCAGAGCTACAATCACCTTTCTGATATGGCCCAAGACCAACATGCCAGCAGTCACACATAGTCAGGATCATGGGAAAGCCATAATTCATCATCCAATTTAAAATTACACATCTCCTTTAGGATTGCCATACATCTGCTTTAGCTGGCCAAAACTCTTGCCTCCAAAGTTGGGGATTTTGCCTCGGGATACACAAGCCCTACTTTGCATGATGTTTGATTAGTATACCGTAGCCTGGAGCCTTGAAATAAGAATAAGCATGCAAGAAAAGAGCAGTGAAGGCGGCCCAATAATCAATCTTGTCCTAATGATACCTCCTAAGCATGAGTCTGAGGAATGCCAGCAGCCCTGGGGAGGGATGCAGCCAGCAGCTATGGACCCAATTCAGATCCCAAACTCCTCCCTTTTCTCGAGTGGCACCTTTCCCTACAAATTAGTGCTGCTCCCGAGCATGAGCGCGAGTATCAGAACCGATCCCTGCGGGCAGGGTGATGAAGCTGTGGGGTCACAGTGCTGCTCAGGAGGGACGCGCTACCTCTCTGACACTGCTGCTCGCACTCTTTCTCCTCTTGACACTTTTCTGGAACAACATGCTGGTAACAGAATTGAAATCAAATCCTTTGTAGGAGTAGGGCTGGTCCTTTAACGCTAAAACCGCTAAATACAGGGAGGTTTGAGCAAATCACTTTCACTCAAATCAGCCATAAACACTTCAGGTTTTAGAAAGAGTCTCACCCCCTGAGGGCAGCATTAGCCAACACAGTTGTGAGCAAAGGACTTGACATCCATTCGCTTTCTGCTGCTGAACAATCACGTACCAGAATCTTTTATACATTTAAATGGCATTCACCTAGCAAATGGCAAATGTACCACAGCTACTATTATATCCTACTGCTAATGAGGAGGCAGTGCTGGTTCCCGATTTCTGGGGGGCTAAATCCTGCAGTTTTTATGCAGTTTTCTGGGAAGAAATTTGCTTGGATGAAAACTGGGGGGCTGCAAGCCCGGCCATTATGGTAGGGCACTGAATGGCACCTCACTATGCAGAGCTCACGCCATAGGAAACTGCCATTTTTTTCTTAGCGTAAGTGCTTGCGGTTGTGCCGAGGCTGCTATTTAATTCAATCACTGGTTACATTGTCCAAATTAACTTCTAGGATCAAATCGTAAATATTGGAAATAACCATAATTCTGCTTCCCAGAGCAGTCCACGGTTTAGAAAGGACCCAACCTTTAGCTGGTAAGTATAACAGGATCTCAGCTGAAGTCAGTGGAGATGTGCTGATTTATACCAAGGGACCTTAGCAGCTCATTAATTTTGCAAATCAAGCATTTGGACATTGGGAAATGCCTTTAGGAAATGTAACCAGGTTTCTGGTGCACCTTAATTGCCTATGTTCATTATGTTGATTGGTGAACAGAGACGCCACTAGAGTAAAGGCTGAGGCTTACGTAGTTTAACAAATGAGTTCTTCTGAAGTCTGTTCTATATGGAAAATTGATCAGGATAATTATACCACCGTTATAATTTTACCAGTTCAACTCCCACTCACGTCCCTTCCTACAGATGCTTTTTACAGTTTAGTGTCTTTGCTTTGCTTTGCTCTGCTCTGCTTTGAATGCAATGCAAGATGAAACAGAAAACTGTGCAGCATACGAGTGCTCATGTGAGGAGTTGTACTTGTAGGAGTATAATTACCCTGGTAGAGTTAAGTTGCTGAATTTTCCTTTGCAGGCAGACTAAATCCGTGTGCCCACATCCATATGCATCCTTGGATTCCTTTGAAATTTGTAGCAGCAGTGCTGAGATTTCTTCTGACTTCGTGGTGATAAGAACAGGCGTTCCGAGGGCTGAGCACCCTCTAACAACTCCTTTAGCCACCGATGGTTCTTACTGGGGGCTGTTTTGGAGCACACCTCAAACTCCAAGTACCAGTTTGTGCTTTTCTAATAGACACGACCTGCTTGAGAAGTGCCTCAGCTACATTTGGAGGTCAGCAGCCTTCCGAATAACAAAGTAGAGCATGTTTATCTGAGGAAAAGTGGGATCTACACTGAAACTTCATCTAAGAATACATGCCAGGTAAAGGTAATATCCACATAAGCAGCAGGACTGGAGCTCTTCTGCAGGGGAGAGCACTGGCAGCAGCTTAACATGATTATAAAGGGCCACATCCTGCCACTATTGATCCAAACAATGCCCAAATACAGAAAAAAATGGTGGAAATAAAACTGTCACGTGATCTCCACCCACATCTGCACTGTGGGACTGTGTGCGAAAAGCAGCAAGAAACTGAAAATCTCGGCAAGGTCAGGCTATGATTTAATAGCTTTCTGAGCATCACAAAGTTCTGTTCCAAGGACTAACTTAAAATCAAATTTGGCTCATATTATCCCAGAATCCTATCATCTAACACTAGCATATGCTTTTCATAAAAACATCAAATTTTGAGAATTCGTCGAGTCTGTGTAAAATAAAGTATCTCATAATTTCGCTCCTCAACAGGATGTAGGTCTTCAGAAGACAAGAGTCCGAGGTTGAGAGGAGCTCTGGAGATCACCTAGTCCTGCTAGAACAGGGCACTCAGGGCTGAGTCCTGCTGGGTTTTGGATGTCTCCAGGCATGGACACTCCATGTCCTGCCTGGGCAACCTGCTCCAGTGTTGAACAACTCCCACCATAACAAAGGAGAAAGGTGCCGACCTGACTATTCTCAACTCCTGGCAAAAGCCAAAGCCATTAAGCTGTAGCAGAAGCATTTCAAGCTCTTTTCTTCCTGACCAGTGGGTATCTTGTCCAGTGTGAGAGACCAAAAAAGCCTGTCTGCATTGGCCTGTCCACAGTAGAGCACCCTTAGAGATACAGAAGACACCTGTTTAGCTGTCTCCGCTGGGTCCAGGGTCTCCTTCTGGTCATCTCTTGGCAGAGTTAGGAAAGCTCTGAACATGCATCTGGATCAGACACAGGCAGTTTAACCTGGGTTTTGGCCAGGAGCAGCCTCCAATCAGGGTTGTAAGCAGAGAGGCAGCGCCAGGACTTGGGGCAGGTTTGCCTATAAAGCATAGAAGCTCTGAGTGTCTCCAAGAGAAGATGACTGCTCAGTAGTGAGAAGATGACTGCACTCAGTAGTGCATTAGTGAGTGTCAGGGGAGCCTGTGTGTTGGATTTAAACAGCTGAAGAGACATTTATGCACCAAAACCCATTTGTGGATGTAACTGATGACCCTCACTGAAATAGTCATAACAAACCTGAAATGGGAGATTCCCTCCACTGCTGAAGTCATGCACAAACAGCAATAAATATTTCAGATGAAATTGTAATGTGAAAGTCATATTTTTACAGATCTTTTCTCTCCCAGGCTAAAATGGAAAATCTGGTATTATACGGCATTAGAATCACTTGACTTCTTGCAGTGATATTACACAACCGTCCCGCCTGGCAGGCCAGCGGGGGCTCTTCGGCCATATGGCCAATAGATCAGGGCAACCTCCTCGCTGCCATTTTCAAACTCTTTGGTGCTTCCCTTTAGAGCCTCACTTTCCTTTTAATGTAATGTTTGGATGAGTTTCCTGATTTTTAAAACATTTTGGAGGAAAAGAACGTGGAGTCATTCTTGCATGTGCTGCTGTCAGAGTCAGGTCTAATAAATTCATAAAGACTTTACTCATAGCCCTGATCCATAGTAGCAATTTTTCAAACCCAGTCTGAAGCAGACCCTGGTTGGGAGATCTGCAGCCCAAGTGAATTAAAGTAGCAAAGTTATCAAAAAGTGAAAACTGGGTCTCATAATGGGAAGTGTCAGCACATTTAGGCATTGCTGCCTCCGGTTATTGTTGGTTCCTACCTTAAACCTGTTCACCTGGATTACATTTATTGCTAGGCCACCCTGTTCTTTGTTTAGTGAATTTTCTTTAGCTGCCAAGAGGGAAACACTTATCTGCAGTATATGATTTTTTTTCAGTGAAATATATTTCTAAAACACTCCGCTGCAACTTACTGTCTGATACACCAAGCATTTAAAGAGTAGATTGAATTATTTTTAAGGCAATTTCCTTGTTGCCTGGAATCCCGTTTTCCACCACACCTTTAATATTTCTTTCTTTCTAGTTTGTTCTAAAGCCTGAACTCTTCTGAGCTAGGACTGGCAACCTCCAGCTGTCTCCACTCTTTCCCCCCACCTTGTACATAAATTTCATATTCACCTGTCCATGTGCTCTGTCCCTCACTTCACAGACTCATTAAACATCCTTCTGATTTCTTATAACAGCTTTTCTGGAGTCACGCAGTAGACATTGACATAACTTCTTAGGTCTCTTGAATAGGTGGTTGGGCCAAGTCCATCGAGCATATCTCAGTTCCCCAAATATTTCAGTGGGACTGCGCAAGCTTGAGCAGGCGTCTGGAGCCCCAGTGCATTTGCAGCCCTGGTCTTTCACACTTAGGTTGGCCTTTGGGGCACAATATTGAGGTGCGAGATCAACAAGTTCACCCCTCTTTCAGGCTGAGAGAGGGACCGACCCTCCTGCTCTCAGCTGTGCAAACACCTTTGTCTCTGGGGCATCACTCCAGAGGTGGCCAAGGCTCTCCTCGAGCCATTACACATCTACCAGCTCTCTTCTTTGGGTTGGGTACACACCATCCATGTGTCCCAAATGGTCCCACAAGGGGAACTGGGACAGTATTTGGCTCAGCCAAGACAACTGTTCCTTTTGCTTTGAGCAACTGTGAGCTACATACGTTAGGCAGCCTAAATCCCAGCATGCAGCGCCCAGGCACACTTCGGGTAACTTCTAAAGGCTCTTAATTCAGCCTGTAAGGGTGTCGGGAGACTGTACAGGAGTAGAAGCTGCAACACAGCTCACAATAAGGCAGAAGTCTGATTTTCCTAGCATAATGATCACCGACTGGAAAAAAGCCCTGCCATCATCTCATTGAAGAAATCTGATCAAGCAATATATTCGAAGACATCCTGAACTACTCACAGATGTTGCAAGAGGAAAAAAAGAGACCAAAACTGTGGAATAAATCATTTGCCCAATTCTGCTGGCAATGTGACACCAGATTACTTGGAAGTCCTGGGATGTTTCCAGACAGGAAAAACTAGTTCATTTTATTTGAGATTCCAGCCTCAGTTTGAACTGACAGCACTTCACAGGAGAAGCAAAGCATTCCGCCATCCTTCCAGCCACCACTGCTGCGTCCGGGTTTGCGACTTGCCTTTTATTTTGTACACTTCAGTTCTCTTCGGGATGTTAGCAAATCTGCCTGTGTGCTAACGGGGCGCTTCGAGAAGGCGAGCTTGTATCTTGTTTGCAGCGATCAGCGCAATGGATCTGCCCGCATGTGACTCGGTGACAGGAGGGCTAATAGGGACCAAGCAGGGGTGCCCCATGGGGCCATCGGACTTTCTGCCAGCGGTGTGCGCGCAGGACCTTGTCCTAAGACGGTGGAGGTTTGGAGGTAATAGGATGCAGCTGCAGGATATTTGTTGATAGTTCTCTGTCACTGCAGTTGAGGGTTAATGTTATGTTTGGGGGGTCTCCTGATGTTCATATTTTAGCAAAACAATGGGTTTACTCTAATTTCAAGGTAACATTTCCTGGGCTGTGTCTAGTAGTGCAGTCTGTGCAGTCTCAGCTCACCGTTCATTCCAAGCTTGATCCAGCTCAAGCATGAGCACTGATTGCATTCCTGTTGGATTAACCAGACCACGTGACACTGCATTAACGCTGCCTTTCTGCTGGCTGTGGGACGGGCGATACCAGATCAGGCAGAAAGCCTGTGATGGCAAAGTTCCCCTGTAAACAATCCTCAAGAAATTTGAACTAGCAGAGTGTTTTGTGCCAACTCAGTGCTTTGCATGAGCTGTTACTACACATTTTGATATAGAGGCAGGTGATTTACCGTCTCTTGGACACTGTTGCAATTAACTAACCTTCTCCTGCCATGTAGAAGACTACTATTATGCTCATTTTACGAACTAGGGATGGGTCTTAGAGCAACCTGATGGCTTGATCTCAGCATATCAGCTCATTTGTGTCAAGAGGCAGGATAAGAAGTGATTGGAAGAAGAGAGAAGAGAGAGAAAGAGAGCAATTATACAGGATAATAGAATCACAGAACCATTGAGGTTGGAAGGATCTCTGCAGACCAGCTGGTCCAACTCCCCTGCCTTAAGGAGGGTCAGCTTGGGCTAATCCTGAGATCTGCTGGGCTCAAAGCACAGGAAGAGTTCATATGGACAGAAGATGCTCCAAATGGCCATTCTGGTGCCTCTGCTCCATTCCGAAGCCACTTTGACATCCTCTTGCTTTCCAGAGCTCATGGAGCTCAGAGGCACCAGAGGTACTTGCAATTGTCATTTATTTTGATGTTTCACAAGGCATTAGGCACTCCTGCAATTTTGATTTAGGTGATCATCCAGACAAGGGATGTTTTAGATAGATAGAATAGCAAAATGTGTGCCCTTAGAGGAATCTTACAAACCATGGGCTGAGGGCCCATCACAAACAGACCAACAGGATGGCGGCAAGGAAAAGGTAAGGTTTGATAATTCACAACACAAATGGATTAGATCAAGGTCCATCTGAAATAAGTATCTTGAAGATCACAGCTCATCAAGTGGGAAGACCCACCTGGATGCAGTCCTGAGTAACGTGCTCTGGGCAATTCTGCTTTGGCAGGGGAGTGGGACTAGATGATCTCTGGAGGTCCCTTCCAACTCTGAAAATTCCCTGATTCCATGATAGGTACACTTCTTTAAGCTATTGGCATATATCAAAAGTGGATACACCATATTTGAGGAAGTTCCTAATCTTCCTTTGGTGTTGATCACTGGCATTAATCACTGTATATTTTCTGTGTATTTTAAAGGAACACAAGGTGAATATCCTCCCAAGAGCAATAATTTCCTTGTTGCTCCTTCCTGTTGTACTCAATCAGAAGGTTGAAACTAGGTTGGATTCAGCTCTTTGGATGTGATAAGTTTGGGAGTGGCAGTTTCAGTCTCTCCTCGCAGCTGGATAGGGACTGAAGTGTAAAACTGGCTTGAATTAAAAGGTGAGGTACAGAGCTGCTCATGGGTCAAGGCAGGAATTTCCCTTTTCTGGCTTGCTAAACCTTGGAGACAGACGCTGTCGTTCCAGCTGTGTTATTTTATGGCAGATGTCCTCACCATCCCGCATGCAGCAGGGGGACATCCTCATTCTCACCAAAAGATGAAATACCGCTCACTAATTGTGTCTTATTCTTGGCACCACGTCTGTGGTTCTGCCTGCAGGCTGGGCTCAACCAGCAGGAGCTCCCCCTCACAGCTGGCCAAAATTTCCAGTTCGTTTGATGTTTCAACATTTTGTTCATGTTCTGAATTGGAACGAAACCAAATGCTCAGATTTCTTCTGTGAACTGGTAACGTCACATATTTTTTGTTTATAACACTAGCAGGATGGCTCTGAGAGAAAAGCAAACAGGTCTAGTCCTCACCTCTGCCACGTCAGGATGGCTGTGCCAGAGGGCACCTGTTACTTGTTCGAGGTGAATGAAGCTCCCAAATACCATCTCTGAGGTAACGCACCTTATCCTTGTCCCAACATGGTTCGGCTCCTGTTATCAGTGGGGTTTTTTGCATGCTGAGTTGATTCTGCTAATGAAAGGCACCATTTTATATGGTTTTGGTTAAATTGATGCAATTTTTACAGACTCTTAAATGCGTTTCAGCCTTCATCATGACAATTTGAGCATCTTTTACTCATGCCAAAGTGACAGAGCAAGGCCAAAACTGATGATGATGTCCACACGAATGTGCAAACCTCTTTAGTTTCACCTGCTGGAGCCGCTGACGGCACATTCCGTATGATCGGAGGCCAAGACACTGGGAGCTATACATGTAACTCCAGAGGGTGCCTGCTTCTCCGGAGGTGTTACTGCCTAAAGGAGGACAGTTTAAGTCCCTTTTTAGTCAGAACCAGACTCAATTCAATAGACCAGGGCTGGAAAACCTGCAGGTTAGGTGAAAGTTTGTGGTTTTGTTCATGTGTAGAGTGGACATCTCCAGTCAGCACAGTTCAACACGGCACTTGAACGCAGTTTCACTAGAGCTGTTGCAGCAAAACCACCATTAGCAGTAGGTGGAGCATCCTGACCATGCAATGGGAAGAAAGGAGTCAGAAATTAAACATATAGAGCATCTTATATCGGTATTGTCTTGTGCATCCTCGCTCGTGCACCAACTAGACAAAAGGCTGTCTCATCCAACTGGCTTTTCAGGCTGGGAAAACCCATTGTATCGTGCTGTCATTGATGTCAAATCCAAGTTCTGTTCTTCTGCCAAAATCTGAGCAGAGAGTTTTGCAGCAGATCATTTAAACAATATTTTAGGAGAGCGGTACTCAATCCCATTCTCTCTTATCTGTGGGAGGCCAATGATGCAAATCCACAAAACTCTGAATCTGTAACTTATCTCACTACTCATGTTTGGAGTCACATATTGAGGACAGAATCTACACTGTGATACTACTGTATTCATTTAAGTATTTTAATGCTGTTAGTGCTTTCACTCTTTCTCCAAAACCAAATCCCTCCAAATATTTTTCCCCCCGATTTTTTGCTTCTCTTCCCTGAGTTTATCAGATCATTCCAGTATGGAGAAGCCTTGTCCTGAACAACTTGTCTTTTGACCTTCACTATAAAAAGCTTTAAAAAGATTCATTTTCCCAACAAAAAAGCTACAGAGCTGGAACGATTCAGCCATACAGCAAAATAAAAGCCATCAGGTTTGCCTGGCACGATTCGTTTTTTAGCGGCCCTGCTGTTTATTCCTTATTGACGTTAGATGCTGCATTCTGGTATCCTCCTCTGTCTCCAGCAGTCAGTGCTGCAGACGATAACCCCAGGCGGGGTGGTTTTGTGGTGATACCACGCTGGACAGTATTTCTACCATTGCGTGAGGCTGTGGGATTAGGAGACAGCTCAGTATTGTCTCTCTCTATGCCTCAGCGATCTGGACATCTCAAAAAGAAGAGGGGCTAATCGCGTCCACACTGCCTGGAGACAACCACACGCACGCTTCTTTTCCAGCAGATTGCTCAGCAGTGGCACTTTAAAAATACTTATTACTTTGGTAGTTATTTATTGTCAAGAGGATATTTAAAAATGGGAATGGCTATATGCAATAAATATTTGTTATATGGTGGGAAAGAAGGAGGTTGATGTATTTTTTCTACATAAAGTCAACGAAGTATTTCCAAGATAATCAGCAACCAAAGATAAAACATTGTGTTGCATCTGCTGTGCAAGAACGTTTTAAGGTCAGCAGTCTTGGGCAGCTTGTACCAAAAGCCCTAAGAGAGCTGACTGAGATCTCTGTCATACAGACATTCATTTTTGATTCATCCAGGAGTTCAAGGCGAAAATCTAGAAAACGGTTGTGGCAATTGTGTGCCGAGAGGGCAGGGAGGATACCTGGGGAAACTGCAAACCAACATCAGTCCCAGGAAAATAACGGAAAAGGCAGAATCAGCTCCAGCGGCTAATGAAAGCAGAGCTAGCAATATGGCAAATGTCAATCAACGGGATTTTATGGAAAAATAGAGCATTTCAAACAAACCTGATTTCCTCCTTTTCTCTCATTGCGGATGTGACTGCCGCTGACATAACGGATGGAGTGGAGCGTGCCAGTGTCTACACCACAACCCGGGGGAGCGATGGAGCTGGTGTAGTCAAAGCTAAGCTAATTTGAACCAAGCAGATGAAGAATTGGTAGTGAAGCTCAGCTTGTGAGACTTATGAGTATTTCGCCAGGTTTCCAAGCAGGTTTCGCAGCTTAGTTTCTGTTTTGGTTACACTGCTCTCCCATCGGGTGAGATTACAGCTCAAACCGTTCTCACTGCTTGCAGTGCTGCGTGGCATTTGGAAAAAAGCGCTGCACGCAGGGATACCACTGTGTATTAAAACGGTCGCTAACGCCAAGCAATCACCGAAGATAACAGTAATATAGTGGCCGTGATAGCTTGGAGATGGCAGAAGGGGAAGGTTCATGGTGAGTGGTTACAGCTAATGACAACCAAAGGTCCAAAAAACAGGTTTCTGTTCTGAACATTTACAGTCTTATAGCTTTGAGGGCTCCAATTTTTGTTTCAACGTTGGGTTTTCTTTGTCAATGTTATCAGTTCCCTTAATAAAAGATGAGATGCCGTAGGTGCCAGTGGGGAACAACATCTAAGACAAATGTGTCCAGTAGGATTTGGGGTCTCAGCTTATAAAAGATGGTGAAGTGACTTAACTGTGCTGTTCATGGGGAGATACATTATGCGGCAAGAGTTAGGGGTTACTAACCTGGACGACAAAGACATGGCTCGAAGCAGTGGCTGGAAGATGAAACCAGACTTAACTGAAATGAGAAATAAAGCTCGAGTTTCTAACTGTGAGGCACATAAACTACTGGAGCTGGCCACAGGGGAAAGTGGTGGTTCTGTCATCTGATGTCTAGAAGCCAGGGCTGCCTCCTTGGAAAATCACGGTTGGCCAATGACAAGCTACTGGTGTCGATGCACATGTACTTGGTCCCAGTTTCCTGAAGCACAGTGCGAGTCAGGGCACCCTCCTTCCACTCCTGAGAGACGGGAACCTGCAAATGGGACCTCAGCTGACACGTTCTGACCAAGAGTGCACTGCACTGCTCTGAGAAGTGCTGCGTACCACTCCCACGTGCCTCAATGTTCCTACAGGTTCTACAACTCTTCTAGATATTCTAGTCCAATGCAAAACCATCCCAATATCATATCCTAAAGACAGTGTAACTTTTTTTTTTCCTATAAATTATTCCAAAGCAGCCCTGAGAGATGATAGACTGTTCCACTTTTCTAGACTAAAGAAACCCAATTTTTTTAACCTGTCTTCAGAGGTCGTGATTTCCGATCTCTCATCATTTTTACTGTTCTTTTCTGGATTCTCTCCAGGATGCTGACACTCCTCCTCCAACATCTCGTGATCACTACTGCTGCCTCATGAAGCACTCACAACCTCTCCCAGCCTCGCGCGCAGAGGTGGATTTCACAAGCATACTTTGAATGCCACCATGTGCATTATGAAAGAAATGTTGATGACAGTCAAACCTGGCTCTTATCCTGGTGAAATCTGTTGGAAATGCCATCCGTACAAGAGGAATTGAATAAGGCATTTCCAGCCTTTTTTTGATGAAAGCTTTTTATTGGGTTGAAGAAAAAGGATAACATTCACAGGCATGAAGATTAATGGAGAGTGCAAGCAGAAAACAAGGATCTGTGCAGGGAAGGCCTTGAAGGCTTGAGTTTACTCCCTGTCAGGACAACTGGGGAATTTTGGCTGGGAATGAGTCAGTGAGTGGAAATGTGGCAGGTGAGTGTGTGCTCACACATGTGTGCTGGTGCAAATAGGTGTGTTGGGAATATACGTTACTATTCTGTGTCTGGAAGACCCAGCGGTGGTGTCTGGGAGGGTACATGCTGGACATGTACGTGCATCCATGGTGTACGCATGGGCCACACGTGTGCCCCTTCCCTCTGACACGCAGCGGAGGGGATGCTGGGCGCAGGCAGACCTGGAGAAGACCTGTGGGAGGGCTGGGCAGGATCTGTGCGGGAGGAACCGCTCAGGGCGATGCAGTGGAGGAGAGGTGCTGCTTTTAACAGTCCCGCTCAGACCTTCCTGGCATGAAGAAAAAGCAGATCCCTCTGCCCCTGCCCGGGAGCAGAGCTGCAAAGCCAGCCCACGGCACACCGGTGAGGCAGCAGAGAAAACCTCAAGCTCCTCTGGAATACAAAACTCCCGTGTGATCACAGCACCTGAAGCACAGGCCCTCACCCCAGTATTCTAACAGGGACGCCAGCGGGGATTTGTCTGGGGACCCTTTGTCTTAACATTAACGCTGTCAACTTTTTTGCTGGCCGAAAATATCTTCCCCTGCGTCTCAGCAGGGCAATGCTGCATTTGTCAGCCCTGCAGTTGAGGATCCTCCATGAGCTTTCTGGTACATTTTGCATAAGGGATGGAAGAGACCATCGCTGTTGGCAGTGTGTGACAAGACCCATGTCTCTCCGATGCTCAGCGTTTTCATTAGCAGTGCCAGGAGGTACCCTCCGGCTGGAGCCACACAGCCCACCCCTCCGCTGCTCTTGATGAAGCTGGTGGGCGCCCATAGTGTGAGTTATCTGCGCTATTATTTTACAAAGGGTGTTTGTAGGGTTTATACAAACCTCTTGTGCTGAGCACCGATCGCTGCCACCCCCCCCGACTGCACGAAGGCAAAATTTCTGAAGGGGTAAAACTAAATCTTTATGAATAGAAACTAAATGGATAGATTAAGTCTTAAGGAACTTGGTGATTTGGTGGGTCTGGTGCTCTATATTCCTTCTTGCTTGCAGTACTGCAAACAAGAACAATTCAGCTCCTTGAATACATGGAAATATGCCAACAAACGGCATAAGAATATCAGAATACATTAAAATCAAAATAAGTAAACATCAGAATGAGTTAAAATCCAAGTGAGTTATTGCTAATGGCTTTCAACCTTCAGTTTAGTTTTTCTTTAAAAATAACTATAAATGCAGAAGCTTTACTGGAAACTAAGTGAATATGAAACTAATACCCTGAGACTGGCTTCAAATTTCAGCTCTATCAATCTCTTTTCCCTTTTTGTTTGAAATAAAGGAAAAGGAGTAAGAAACCGTGGATATACTATGTGTGATTTTTTTGCCCATGAACACAGAAATATTAAGAGTAGATGCAACTGGATAGAGTTCTGTTTAATATCAAAGCATCCAGCAAGGACTGAGGTATTTCAAAATTTGGAGGGTTCCAATTTTTGTTTCATTTTAGCAGTAAAATACTTTAAGCTTGAAAATGATTGAATGAATGACCCATGACTTGTTATGTAAAATCTTTACGGCCTTATCACCCAGTCTTTCGATTACACTGAGTGAAAACATTCGTTGTCTAACACACCGATGTGGGAAGTACAGACCCAGTGTAACAGGAACTGGGCTCTGGCTGAATCGTCAGGGAAACAGCTGGTGCTGTGAGTTTTTGCCCCAAAACAGCACTTACCAACATAATTGACTGATCTCATGACTTTTTCACAGTTCAAAATAATGATGATTTTGTGATAGCTGGTGATCCTGTTTGGCCTGATGGTCAGAAGGTCCAGAAAGCACGGGCAGTGAGATTTGGAATCTTAGATAGTGGCCTTTAATAGGTACTTATGAGTAAATATCTACAACTTGAATGCATAAGCATCTGTCACACACAGGTGCAAAGTCGTTTATAAATGTAGGTATTTTTGAAATGTTATTCTTGATGCCTATTAGATATGGAATTATTCCGTGTCATACCATACTACTGCTACAGAGTACACATTTTTTTAGCCATGACAAAATACAGAACTAAACCAGACCAAAAGTAACCAGGAGCAAATCGGGCTAAACCATGCCAAGACATTCATGTTTTGAAAATGACTCTGGTGAACTGCACACAGATCTGACCCTGTCATTCATCCTCCTGTGCACACCCTTAAAACACAGTGGATGGAGGAAAAGAAGCTGGTGCCACTCCTTGTGAAAGAATTAGGACTTTGCAAATAACTGAGTTTCAATTTTAGTTCCAAGCTGAAGGATTTTATGTTTTTATTGCACTCTGTCTAACACTAAATCTATCTAAGATATATTTTCTGTGTCCTTTCTCTGTCCTAAAACAACAAAGCTCTCCAAATACAAAATCACCAAAATGTTTCACCCAAAGCGAGTTGTTTTGGCTTGACTGATGAGATTTTCTTCTCTTTAGTAAAAATTCCTGTACAACTAAATTTCTAACTCAACCGCATGACAATGAAAAGTCATAAATGCTCTGATTTTACCATACATTTCCACCCATTCTTCTTTTGATGGGCATTCACCACTAGCCTGGAGCATCCTGAAACTGGATGTTTGGATTAACAAAATCCAGATACAATTGTCACCCTAAATTTCAAGAGGGAGTTCCAGGTCCTAGTTCCTGCACTACCCACTTCATGCAAGAAGTGCTGTTTCTGTAGAAACAGTAGCTGAAGTTTATTTTAAAAGTAATTATAGGACACATATCCTCAAAACTGTCTAGGAAAATATGCCTGCTCAGAGCCAGTCCAATTTCTCCAAGGGTTTTCGACTTCAGAATAAATCTAAAAATCACCATCAAACGCAGCTCAGATATTTTTAAGATCTCGGCTTATCAAAACTGCACTTTTCTTTGAATTCTCCAGCTCTAGGTTTATATTTGGCTTGTCATGTTGGGTAACATCAGTTGCAGTAGTTTATTATTGGATGTAACACAATTTGACTGATGCAATGTGATGTGATAGGTCACAGTCTGATGTTTCATCTCAGTTATTAAAAATGGTTTGTAAAGCTGCAGCAAAGGAAAGCCCAGTTTGAAAACGAGGAATGATGTCTGGAATTAGCCTGTTGTGTTTTTATTTTTAAAACCCACAGCATAATACAGATTCAAGTCAGGTTTTGCCTTCCGTTAAGCACTGTGAGCCCAACAGAAGGACATGACATGTTTCAACCCGCTCAGTGGCTGAAGACACTAAATCGGGGTAATAACACGTCCAAAATTCAGAGCGTTTCTTGCTCCTTTCTGAACATGGCTGCAAAGTTATATCTCTCGGCACCAGCAGTGGGCATTTCACAAAATAATCTTTCCCTGCATTATTCCACTGCTCCACGTCCCCTTACCTAGGGACATGGGTGGGGGGTGTAACACGCAGAAGGTCCACAAGCACTTCTCCTCCTCTCCTTCTGGGACGAGGCCGTTTGTCAGCCCCGCTGTGTGCAGAGAGGGGTTGATGAGGGGTCCGAGTGAGATATTTTCTGCCCTCCCCCTACGTTCAGTGCAGGCTCCTTGCAGCAGCCCTGGTCCCTTCCCCTGGAGGCGTTCTCAGCCCCCAACTCATCACACATGCACAGAACTCCTGGCCAGGAGGGCGTCCCTGGTGCTGAGAGATTTTGCCACTTGCCAGCAAAGCAAAAGCCACAGGAAAAAGAAAAATGCAAAAAGAGGAAGAGGGCAGTTTTTATTTGACAGTATTCCTTAATTCGACTGCACCTCCCCACCTTCCTTTTTTTTTTTTTTTTTTAATGTAATTTCCAGCTTTAAGCTGATGTCTCTGTGGAAGCAGGGATTTACCACTGCGTTCACAAGGCTGTGCCTTTTGCTTTTGCACGGGTTTCCTAGGACCAAGTCACAAGGGAACCAGGATTCCTACATAATCAAGAGGAATGGTGCTTTCCTGCTCAAATAAAGACACTCCAGGTTTCCTTTCTTATGCAGGTGATGTTCACTTCTCAATCCCGAACCTCTGGCTTTGCTTAAATATATTCTTACAGCAGCACAGTAGGTGTGCTTTTTTTTTGCTGTCTTCGTTATCTGTTTGACTGCCTGTGTTGCTTCAATTGGGGGTTGGTTACCACTGGTTGGGACACACAGTAATTTGGGTTCTCCTTGAGCTGGGAAAAAAAAAAAAGTACATATATATGTATGTACCTATATATATATGTGTACCTAGCCAAATCCAGTTCTTGCTGGCACTGTACTACCTTAATAAGAGTCCCAGTTTTAAAAGTGAGTTAAACTTCTTTGCCTCAGACACATTAAAAGTCAAATCAGATCATGGAATGGTCTAAACAAGAAAGGGGAGATTTGGGAGATGGAAGCATTATTCAAGGAGAAAGGGAACTTTCAGCATGGGTACCTGGGTGCGCAGGTCGGTGGTGTAATAAGGCACTCGGCAGCAGTGCTCACGACTGCTCACAAGTGCTTACTTGCACAACAGCAAATGCCTTGTTTGCCTGGTGAGTACCATCTATCATTTTGTGTGTGATTTCTCTGGGTTTGGTCAACTTTTCTCATTTTTCAGTGATGGAATATTTCACAGTATTGTTCGCGCACAGTTGTTAGAATGAAATTACAGATTCCCTTTGAGAGCATGTCCAAATGGGCCCAACAATTTTCTATAAATGCCTTTCGACTGATTTTTTGGAACAAGTGAAAGAAAATAAAAATCCAAAGGACATCCTAAACCCGCTGCCCAGATTGTCTGCATGTCATCCCTGCGGCTGCATTCAGTTCTGCTCAGAGCTGGGCTTTCAAATACACCCAATGTAGAAGTACAAGCCCCGGCTTTTCAAAAGCATTTAGAAAGCTCATTCCCTTCAATATCTGTGGAATTTAGATGTTTAAACATCTTTGAGGATCACCCTTAGGCATCTCTGAATAGCAGAACTCCATCTCAAAACAGGTATTACAGAAAGAGAAGGGCTCTCTTGTGAAGACAGACTTCAAAGATGGGGAGTATTAAGTTTTGAATGACACAAAAAAAAAGTGGGGACTGGGTAAGGTAATGGGAAATAATGAATGGACTAGAGGAAAGAAGTAATTTTCTGATTCATTATTTTCATATTTGGAACACCAAAGAATATTCTATGAAGTTGAATGACATGAAATTTAAAAATACTGAAAGAAAATGCAATAAATGATCACTCTGAGGGACTCAATGTCACAATTTAGCCTTCAGGCCAGAATTTTAGCAGAGTCTACAGTGCAAGAAGTAGAAAAAAACTTTTTTCTTTCTTTTTGTCTTTTTCCCCAAGGAAGTAGAAAAAACCCAAAAGATTATCTGAAATGAGGAAGCGAAAAAATTCTTCATTTTACCTGGAAAATATCTAAAAGTTTCTTTTGAACTGCAGTGAACGTTTACAGCTCAGGAGCAGAAACACTGACACAACATCTTGACTGCTCCTGACATTTCCAAATGCAAAGTGGGACCTCAGTGCAGGAACCCATCCTCCCTCCATCACCCCTGCACGCTCCAAGGAGCATGAGGGAAATCCCAGTGAAGCCCTGCGGGGCTGACCTGACCTTCCCACAGGCGTCTCCATGAGCTCTGTGCATATTCTCTGCCCAAAAGTGACTCTGCTCTTGCTGGAATATTCCATGTATCAGCCACAGCTGGCAGTGCTGGAAGCAAACGCAGGCAGAGAGCAAGAGGGATTTCTCTATCAGGATATTCCTAACCGAAGAGATATTAATGTACTTGTCATCCATGGTGTTTTAAAAGAAAAATTAAGAAGGAGTAGAAATTTTCTTTCCTGACTGTGAACAGACAGATGCAGCTCCCCATTTCCCCCTTCAAGGCAGGTCGTTGGAAGATGACCTACCATTTGGAAAGAAGCAGGAACAAAAAGCATGAGTCGGCATATTCAGCAACTTTCCAAAAAGAGTTGATTTATCCTTAAATCTGTGCAGCTGCCAGTTTCGTTTTGCCCTACCCAGGAGCCCAGCTCAACACACACGCCACCTGGCCCGGAATTCCATTTTTCGCCTCTGACCATCCACAGAGGGACAGCCCTGCAAACTGATCTGTCCCTGTCTGCTCTTCAGAAGTTCAGGAGGCAGCACCTCGTTCCCCTACAGCCGCTGTCCTTCAGTGCAAGGGTGATGAGCCCTCGGCTGCACCTCGTCTACCCAAAATGCTCAGCTCTCCTACCAGCTTAGGGCTCTTCCAAGAGCTGTCCCCAGCCCCTGCATCCCAGCCTAGCCCTATTTCAAAGGTATGTGCACAATTTCCAGCCCTGCCTGAGCCTCTGCAGTGGGTGGACATTCAGGAATTACTCCTGGACGTTGCTACTTGAGCTTCTTCATGCTATAACTAGAGCATCTGGCCACAACAGGGTTTTTGTAAAGACAACACCAAGGGCATCCATCAGCTGGCAGAAATACCCGCACTGATGTTGATATACCCTAGATTCATCTCCCCTAACATTAACATCTAAGATGCCCATCTCCAGCTCAAGTCCATAGCGAGATAAAAGCTGCATGGAGAAGGTTCAGCTGCCATCTCCAGACAAGGTGGAATCATCTTTGAGGGTCCCCGAGTCTCTCTGCTGACTATGGAGGCAGCCAGTATAGACATTTCAAGCAGGAGGAGATGTATCCCACCACGACACCATGCATGCCCTGCCAGGGGGTCTTGGGTACTGTGTGCTTTTTATGGCCAAACACATTTCTGTAAATGACAAAAGCAAAAGAAATAATCCGGTAGCTCAGGTGAGACTCCAGCTCACCAAGCTTCAGCAAGGTGCACCCAGCTCCCTTGAGAACCACAGAACAAGAAGTTGACACAGGTATTTTCTGAGGCAGTTTCGTGACAGCAGAATGGGGTTTCATTTGCCTTGTCCCAATATACTGGACTTTGGAAATAATTGGCTTTTGCATTGCAATCAGGAAATCCTGTCATTTAGACATATCCTAAAAACGTGTAAAGGAAATGCTAGCGTCCCAAATTCAGCTGCTACAGTATGTTAGTACGTTTGCTACACACATTTTTCACAAGTAATAATGAGTGACAAAAATAACTGACCTACTTATAACTCCACAAATACCTGTACCTCACATTTGGAGGCACTGAAATCAGCATGGAGACATTTAGAACAAGTCTATTCTTGAATACCCTTTTTTAACTCTCTTTAAATTATTCCAATTTGGACAGTTTTTAATGTAATTTTTTTGTACACCTTGCAACTCCCTGGAGCTGTTTCTGTAGTTGCAGGCATGTCTGTACCGAGTACAAAACCCTGACAATCATTAATATTAAAAGGTTTGGGCTCCCCCAGTAGAGGAGATCATCATGCCTTGCTTGATGGAGCCCGTGGACCTGTGCCATGACTCAAACTGAGCCTACCCATTTTGTTAAAGGCAGATCTTTTCCCCCCAAGGCTTCTCCCAGTGATGGGAAAGTGGCCTCTGAATCCCTCCGGTGCTGAGCTAATGCTCCGTTTTTGAGGACTTTCAGGGTCCAAGTTGTTCCTGGCCTTCTCCATCACATTGGCTTTCGCTCCACCGATGGTGGGAAGTAGGTGCAAAATCTGCGTGAAACTAAAGATCAGGTGATGTCCTCTCACATGGACACAACCCCAACAGGTCAGGAACCACTCCCAGTTTTGTCAGTGTGAGACCCCTCAAGCGGAGCAAGGACCACACCTGTGATGCCCAACAAGTTGTACAATACACAGAGAACTCCTCATCAGCTGCCCCACCTCCTCTGCCTTCCACCGCAGCATCCTTTTAAACTTCCACGCATCTCTCTTTATCTCATTACTATTTTCCATCAGAAAAGCAAATGTAGATTTTTATTGGTTTTTTGTTTCGTTTTGTTTAGGACAGCTTTTCTTCCTCCTTGGTTCTAGTGTGGATACAATGACACAGAGCATCTATTGCTAAAGATTTTTTAGGCCTTTTAACAGAATTATCCCAAGCCTGCAGATTGCTACAGACAGAGCTGAAATGCTTTAACTTTGTTATTGTTTTCTCACACAGATGAGTCCCAGCTCCCACATTAATTATCATTGCCAGGTCTTTCCAGTCTCCATCCTACTTAAAATTCCTACACAGCTGCAAAGCAACTGTAATAAAACGCATCTGGACAAGTGGTAGTCATAAAATTGATCTCCCTCAAAAACCCCCAATGTTTGCTGCTCCCAAACCTCCCTGGTAGCACCAGGCAGTCAGTCTGTTGACCACAGCAGAAATGGTTCCCCACAAGTCTGAACCTCTGGGGAAAGGCAAAAAAAAATCCTGGTCTTGCATCTCAGTCCATCATGTATGGCATGATTTGATCCACTTTGAAATCATAGAATCATAGAATGGTTTAGGTTGGAAGGACCTTGAGGACCACCTTGTTCCACCCCCCTGCCCTGGGCAGGGACACCTCCCACCAGACCAGGTTGCTCCAAGCCCCGTCCAACCTGGCCTTGAACACCTCCAGGGATGGGGCAGCCACAGCTTCTCTGGGCAACCTGCGCCATGGGCTCACCGCCCTCAGAGTGAAAAATTTCTTCCTAATAATGATTCCTTCAGGACAGATCTGAACAAAGCAAAGTCCCTACAGATGTTTCTATAATCAGTGTGTAGGGACTGACTTGTTGCATTTCTCCACCCTAGGGATCAGTTCTCCCTGGGGGAGGTTTTTGGGGACACAACAGAGTCCACCCGACCTGAATACATTAACCAAAATGTTAGTAAGAGTGGAAAAACCCACTACTCTAATATGATAAAACAGGAATAAATCATAAATAGGTATATCAGCACTTCCAATACTGTTCAAGGATGGTTGGAAGAGGAAAAAATACCACCAATGCTATTATAGAAGGAAAATACTCGAGTGAGGGTGTTCTCTTTCTGTTTTGATCAAGTGAAACACTGTATGGAAGGGTCATTTGCAGCAATTTTGATTGGTTCTTCTGAAAAATAAGACAAGTTATCCATCTCTGACTTCCCATTCTTTGTCTAAAATCTGTTGAAATTTGGGGGTTCATTCTTATGGCAGAAACAAGAATTGCCCCCGTATTTTTTGATAAAGTCTTCTGTTCTCTGACAATCTCTGTTTGAAACAACAGGATGTTGATTCTTGGGCCGTACTCAGATTTTAAAGGACTATTGAATATGTCTAGCACTGAAGGCAGACTCTTCAAAACTCATGTATTATGTTTCAAAAATTTAAAAGCAAGATTTTTTAATACGAATGTGGACAGCTCTGCTCTTGAGTCCTTATTTTCACAAGAGCTCAGCACTTGCAACTCCAGGTGAAATAAATGCCAGGTCCTGTGTTCGAAGGACGTTATTGATGTGTGAACTGAATTTAAAATCATTGTTTAAATGCTGAAAGGCAGACATCTTTTTAGATGCTGCATTTTTAAATCACTGCCTGGCAGTTTCCAAATAAAAGTTATATTGGAGTCTGTGCCGTTAATATTCCTTCTGATATCATCTTAGCTTTGGCATTTGAGTCTGGAAATGTGCTTCTCAGCCATTCTGGCTGGACACACTGCCTCTCCAGTCAAACTTCTCCAGGAAACGCTTCACCCCAGCACCTCACAGAAGCTCGGTTTGGGTGCTGATGGAAATGCACGTTCACATGGAGGTTCTGGGAAATGCTAAAGGGTGAGTTAGCATGAGCTAACTTGCTAAAATTTTTTTTTTTAATTATTTATCCATTTTTGTTAATAGATCCTTCAGGAATAGATAAAAGAATTTTGCAGAAGAACTTAGAAACAAATAACAAATTTATTCAATGACACGGGACACAGAGCTCAGTCTTTTCTATTTTGGGTGAACATAGCTTGGGTGTTTTGCATTATGAGGGGCCTTTTAGGACAGATACCTTGCAGAAAGAATACAAAAAAATATCTTAATCCTCTAAAAATATTCAAGCCTCATTCTTCCCCAGCATCCTACATCTCTCAGGTAGACCTGGCCTGTGATGGGAAGGAGCCTGTGCACAGAGCAGGTTGGGAGCACCCTCCAGGACTGGTTTTTGGTGGGAGCCAGGACCACCCACGGCAGCGATGCAGCTTGGTTCACAGATCCCACCCCTCTCTTCCTGGCTCATCAATTCCACTTTCATACACAAAATTGCTCAAGCAAACACTAGCATAAAAAATCCAAGATGTCACCACCATCAAGCATTTCAAACCCAATGCTCTCTTCACAGCTCAAAGCAGGAAGACTTGCAAACATCTAATACAAGTAGGAAAAATGAATAATATATGAAAGAAAAAGCAAAACCCAAGAAACAGTCAGAAGCCTGAGCCGCTAATTGCCGTACATTCCCCATAACAAAGTGACAGACACGGGAAGGCTGGGCTGCTGGGATGGATGCAGCAGGCAGCACGTGACAGCAGCACCGTGTTCCCCCCGCGCCTCGCACACACGGGGCACACACAGCGACAACGTTGTCCCATGCCGGAGGGGGTAAAGTACAGGAACGGGTGGATTCACATGAGCATGTACAGTTCGATGACAATGAGGGGCAGACGTCACAACTGGAAAATCCATTCCCCACAGCAGTTTTGAAATGGGAGCCTTGCTCTCCATACTTCTTCTCCTTGGGCCATCTCCCTGCAGCCCTCTTTCCTCTTCCTCTTCTTTCTCAGCTTTGCTGTGCTGGAGGCTGGGAGAAATCCAATTGCCCACATCATTTTCCTGTACATGCTGCTGGGTGAGGTTCCCCCTCTGTCCCAAACTGAGAATAAACCAGTCCTGGGCCAACAGCCCATTTGCTCCCACAAGTGGACACAGCCCCGCAGCCACCTCGTCCTCCCCTGCCACCCCACCCCGCAGCCTTGGGGGATGCCGGCAGGAAAAAGCCTGGTCTTTGCAGGACCCTCGATGATCAAGACCAGAGACTTGACAGAGAGTGGAATTTGCAGAGCAGTTTCTGGGGATTTGGCACCTTTTCTGCTTCAAATCCACCTCCCTTCCTGGCCGGCTCTGTGGCACACTCACCCCCAGCTCCTTCCCCACCATCACACCCACAGCCTTGCCCTCCCGTCTGATTCCTTCGACAGCTCTCCATACCCTCAGCAGCACATTTGTTAGTTGACAGCTTTTATTTTATATTTCATTTGCCATTTGTCAGCCCGGTAACACGGATTCAAGTTCCTTTTTGATGTTTTCATGTTATCTACAAACGCTTTAAAGTCGCAGCGCTCGCTGGGCTCCGGAGCTCCCATCAGCACAGGCGCCTCCCTCTAGTGGTCCAAAGGCAAGCAGAGTTTTTTGAAAAGTGAGGCATTTTCCAGGTGTTGCGGGTCCGTCCGGCTTCTGCAGGCACTGCTGTGTGGGGATGATGGGTGGGCAGCGTCGCCCGTGAAAATGCCCGCAACGGCATCCTTTGGGTACAACCCCAGCCTGGCTGCTGAGCCCTTTGTGGGGACACTGTCACACCGTCTGCCTCAAATACTGTTTCTTTCCTCAGAAAAATACGGAAATAGAAGCTGGATTCGGTCCCCGTTTCATGGTTCTGAGACCGCAAGGCTCAGTAAACATGGAATAATAATCTAATTCTGTTTTGCACTCTGTGGTTGTAGAAATCACTTGACTGTAAAGTTAAAGTGCAATTTAAAATACCGTTAAGCTGGGAATACTGAAATTAAGAGTCTATTAAAATTACACAGTCATGGTCACTGTACCTGAACTTTATCTTCCCCTGGTACTGCCGCTAATAAATGTCATATTTCGAGACACAATACCAGCAGAGGCCAGTGGCTGCCTCCTGCCCAGCTGTGCGCGCTGCCCTTCCCGTAGCGACGTGCTGTGTATTCTCCTGGAGACTATGTCCAACACGAGACAATATGGGCGGATGATTTAACCACAGGCGTGTTTAGTTTAAGCACTGTACTGGAAAATCACTGCACATTTCAGGGTCTGAAATGGTCGTTCATAATTTTTCAAAGCTATCAATGAATGGATTTTCTTCGCAGATAAGCTCACCTGTAACCATCTATGTCACTGCAAAGCTGCAATAGGGAGACAGATTATTTGTGTAAATTTGAACACACTTTTTAGTAGTTTTCTAGTATGAACATCGGATAGCAATTGTAGATCTTCTTGTAGATGACCTTAAGCCTGTCTTCCTACATAGCTAGAGTCAACATAAAATCCGTTCAAGATTCTCTGTAAAGAGAATTACAGATCTCAGTCCGAGAGCTGAAAAGTCTGGTAGCAAGAATATCACAGTAAGCATCATCTTATCAGCTATAGATTGGGGGATAAATGGTCCTATTAATAGAAGGAGCCAGGTATTCCTGGATGGAACAGTGACCACTTTCTTCATCAATTAGTCATGGAAACAATAAGAGGTGGATGCTATTTTAGACGTGGTTTTGGCAAGGGATGAAGAATCTATAGAGGAACTGGTTGTAGAAAATAACCTTGGATTGCGTGATCAGGAGTTTATTCAGCTTGAATTAAAGGGAAGGGAAAAAAAACCCCAACTAAGCCTGTAAGTGGGGTTTTGGTTTCAAAGAGGGCAAGTTAGAAGAAACTAAGAAAACTATTTAGGGAAGTCAGCTGGGCACAGAGGCTCAGGGAGTTAAATGTGGAGGAGGTGTGGGATTTCTTTAAGTCACAGGTCCAAAAACATGGAATTTGCAACTCGGGGGGAGGGGGCGCGTAGGGGGGAGGAACGGTAGGGAAGTTGACTCCACAAATAACAACCTCAGGAAGGACACGAGCAGCCAGTGGTGAGGTCTGAGGGTGGGAGCAAAGGGTTGAGCAGCAAAGGTGACTCCGTGGGAGAGGTGAGGACAGCAGACAGCAGAGGAGGATTACACCAGGCCACAGCGGGTTTGGATCCTAATGGAAAAGATGGCGTTAGGTTTATGAATAATGGAAGGAGGAGGAAAGATGTGGGACTACCAGACAGTAAGGTTGGATCAAGGCTTAAAATAATGAGGTGTAGCAGCTCCACGCTAATAGATGAACTTTTGATTAGAAAAGGCTGATGAATGAGAGTTTTGAACTGGACATTCCCATGCCTGAGGCGAAAGCCTGAATCAGAGCACTTAATACACCGAATTTCTATGCTGAACTGAACAAGGTAGCATGGAAACTGCAGGCACAGCGCTGTTTGACCCCCGTGGTACATGGGATTTTATAACAAACTTCAAAAGAAAGATGAGAGCTGTGAAGGTAGAGACTAGGAGGAAAAGGGACACCTATTTATCCCAGACAGCTCAAGACAGACTAAGCCAGTACCCTCTTTCAATTAGATACCAGATACTCTAGGCAAAGGAAGTGCAGATCTCATCTGCGTGGACTTCAGTGAAGTATTTGATACAGCACCTCCTGGGAAATTATTATTTAAGCTGGAAAAGATGAGGATTAGTGCAAGAATTGTAAGGAGCTAAAGATTTAGCGAGAAAAAACACACACGCATTGTGCTGAAAGGGGAGCTGCCGGGCTTGGGGAGGGGAGCGGTGAGGTTTCAGGGCTCAACCTTGGAGCGGATCAGACTGATCTCCTGCTCAGTGACCTTGGCAGAGGGAGCGGGAATGAGGTCATGAAATTACTGCTGACACAGAACTGGAAGGCGAGGGTGGTTCAGTGGAGGATCCGAAGAATTTGGTGACTTTGAGGACTGGAGCAATAGAAATGTAATGAAATTCCCAAGTAAGGCTTTAGGTCATGCATTTGTGGGCTCAGTACTAGAATTTTGCTATATTATAGGGCTTCCAGCTGGAAGCGAGAGAGGTAGAGAAACACTCAAATACAGTCATTGTATTGCCACTATCGTGATGTAGCTGAAAACTCTGAAAGGTACGAGGCAATAACAGATAAAGCGTTTCCACAGGAGGTTTCACGTGTTATGATTGCTGCACAAGCTGTTGATCAAACCTCATCTGAAACACCGTGTACAGCTGCGGTTCAGAAAGGTGAGCAGAAATTGGAGCAAGTGTAACAAAGGGGCATGAAGAGTCTGTTCTCCAGGAGGAGATGAAAAGCTTGGCTTGTGAAGCCAGGCTGGAAGAGGAGTGATTGATCTTTATAAATTAAACAGCAGAGTAAACTTTAGGGAAGGAAGGGACCTCTAAAGAGCAATGATAGCACAAGAACAGAGCTGTACGGACAACCGTGAACAGATTTGGTGAAGAGTTAGAAGACGGTCCTGAACAGCTGGTGTCAAGTCATGTAAGTCTGCCAACAGGAGCCATGGTGATAGGACACACCGCTGTTTTCTAACACATCTATTAGAGGGATAAAGGTGATGGCCAGTGACGGCGCAGGTGGGACAAAGCCAGCTGTACCTTCTTATTCTAAAAAACACTGTGAAAAGTATACACACGCACTTCAAAAAAGCCAGTCAAAGCCTTGGTTTAACTCAAATGTCTGACTTTTGCACAAGAGAGAACCAATTTTAAATTGAAGGTTTTTGATGAATATCAAGAAATAATTTTTCCTTCTCCTTGAGGAGGCCACAATCCAAATGGTCTCTGCACATGGGGACAGAGAACAGCTGGAGCTGACTCCAAATGAAAGGTTGTTTTACTGGGCCTTGCAGGATTTTATCTGATCTTTTGCTTCGATTAACATTATTACCGTATCATAAAAGGTGCAAAATGGCTTGTGCAGGCATGTCCCCGTGGGTGCAGTGGGGTTTCTGGCCCCCAGAGCTCAGCATTTTGCCTCGGGTCTGTTGGCCAGCCACGGGCCAGGCTCTGCCTGCCACAGCCACCCTCTGCGCCTGTCCCATGTCCACCCGACCCAGCACCACCAGCCGTTATCCACCCAGGTCTGGGAGGCATCAATATAGCCAAAATGACAGTCTGGAAAGGATTTTTCTCTTGTGCCATTGCTCAGAGCTGAGCAGGAATGAGTCTGAACCCAAGGCTGCTGCTCCTGATGGATTCACCCCATGGCAACCCCTCGCTGCGCAGCAAATCACGGCACAGACCGGGGACAGCCCCAGCACCAGGAGCCCACCCTGAATCAGGATGACCACACAGAAATCCAGGTGCTCGGTGGCAGCTTCTCTAAAGGTTGTCTTTAATAAGAGGAGAGGTTTCTCCATCCCTGCAGGAATGTGTGTTCAGCGCCGACACCACACCTTCTCCTGCAGGTCATTTTCTTTTCCCCACAATTTCTTTAAATCATTCACCAGAACTGGTGTTGGCACAGGGATGTTCATGCGGCTCTACCACATGAACATATACGCTGTTCATGAACACACACTTGATCAGCCACTTCTCTTCCGTTCCCAAGAAAATCAGCTGCCCTTTGTGTAAGGAACTTGCTATTTTTGTACCCAGATCCACCGATCTCAGGAGAATCGGCCATTAACTGCTATCACATATCCTGCAAATGCTCCTTGCTCTAATTAAGCAATAATTAATGGCTCCGAAGTACTAGGTGGATTCCCAAGTTCTCTGCACTATACAGTAAGTATCAAGTCTGTTTTCTACTTTTTCATTTCAATTAAAAAAGCTAATATTTCCTTTTAGTGTCCTTGTGTCTACAGTCGTAGTACTTATCAGACATGACTATTACAGCAGTGTCTCACTTGTTCTGCACATGAAATAATACTTTAAAAAAACCTTTCCTTAATTTATTTTCTTGGCTTTTTCCCCTGTTATGAGCTCCATGCCTGGACTTAGGTAAGAAAACTATTTTCAGAGGTATTGCAAGCACAGGTGACATCCCCATCTGAAGCCCACTGTGAACAGAACCACAGAGTGACAGACGGGCAGGGGGTGGCAGGGACCTCTGGAGATCATCCAGTCCCACCCCCTGCCAGAGCAGGGGCACCCAGAGCAGGGTGCACAGGATCTCATCCAGGTGGGGTTTGGAATGTCTCCAGAGTGGGAGACTCCCCCACCTCTCTGGGCAGCCTGTGCCAGTGCTCTGCCACCCTCACAGGAGAGAAGTTCCTCCTCAGGTTTAGATGGAAATTCCTATGCTCAAGTTTCTGCCCATTGCCCCTTGTCCTGTTGCTGGGCCCCATCCTCTTGCCAACAGCTCTTTAGATACTTATAAGCGTCTAAACCACCTTGCTCCATCATGCTTGCTCAGTCCACTGGGTCCTCTGCTCAGTTCTTGCAGCAAGGTCAGAATTAAGGTGGTTTCTGTGTTGCATAGAATGTGTTATTTTTAATCTACACTTTGTGTTTTCTTAATGATTCCTAAAAATACAAGGCTTCCTACTGAGGGAACTCAGGTCTTTATTTTTGGGTGCCTTTAGTGTATGGGCTATATTTGGTTGCAATCCTAACACTTTGGTTTTGGCAGGGACAATGTGTGAAGCTTTTAAATGAGCATTCTTTCCTTGGTCGATTCTTTACATCTGTTTTGGACAAAGCAGGAGGAAGGGGAAGCCCAACCAACCTGACACCACTTTCAACACTGCCCTGACAAGTCTTCCACAGGACTGAAAAAACAAGATGTTGTCCTGACCTGGGCCATGTGAAAGACCTCCCGTTGGTCTCCCTGCCCCTCTTCTCCATCCAGCCCAGGATCTCCAGTGCTGTAAACACTGATGGGGCAACACTCACTGTCAGTAGCAAAGGCTATTCCACCCCTGCCCCGAGCAAATGTTTACGAATGAGGTTCTCCAGGTTGCCCTGCAGAGCTTAGGATAACCCCAGATCTGCGGAGAGAAACCCATTGGGACTAACCCAGAGGCAACAGCCATGGCTCAGCCAGACACCCCTGGGCAGGAACTAGAGTTCCCTGGAGAGACACAGGCTCCAGGCTGGTTTTTGTTGTCTGCTCCGAATGGCCATTACGAACCACAACCCACCAAAGGACAATGCGGATGCAGTTCAGCAAAGTCTCTGGGTGACATACCCCTCCCTGGAGAGCAGGGTCTGAAGCTGCTACTGCCTTCACGCTCTGCAGGACTTGGCATGGATATTTCCAACTGGTGGCTCAGCTCCTTGGGTTGCCAGAGCACTTGGGTTTCACTGTAGCCCCATTATTCTTTGTGTCTCGAGTGCGTCTACCTCTAGGCGATTCGAGGCAAGTCTATTTCTGGAGACTTTTGCCCAAGTAGACTGGAAAATCTCCGTTCATGTGGGTTGGTGGGAACCCTGCAATGGGTTGATACAGTTCATATGTTTCTGCTGAGCTGGTAAGCACTAATATGTTATTTTAGAAAATAGTAGTCATTAGCTTTTACCATGGAAAACTTGCATTTGTGAGACTCTATTTTTACCACTTCATGTTACCACTATTTCTACCACTAATTTATTGGCTAGGCTAGGAAAAATGTTGCTCCCTGAATTGTAACTGTTATGGTGCCAACACTGAGTTCATCGCGGCTCTGACAGTCTCTCAACATGGAGTTACTGTGTCCCATTTTAACTGGATATTGTCTACAAAACAGCGCAGGCAGCTGAGCTGAGTAAACAGTGAAGGTGACTGGCTGGTCAATGGTTTTCAATGAAAACAAAAGGGCTCAGTTTGCTTGTGGTTTTCATTTGGGAAATTGTGAGAGTTTACCATATTCGCTAAAAACATCCCAGCAATGGCTGAGGCTTTCATGGAAATGATGGTGAATTTCAAAAGTTCCCCAAAATTTTGGCTCAAAAGATTATTCTGACTTAAAAGTTCCCTATTTACTATTTTCTACTCTGTCATTTGAAAACATTTCGTTCACTGATGTCAGGAAGCAGCCGTGTGCTGCGGTCTCCCACCCTCTCCAGCTCAGTCCCTGCTCACGGGCACCCCCCAGACTGGAAGTCCTCCAGGCAAACTGGTGACTGCTAGCAGATATCAGGCAGAGTGAGGGTCTTTTCGAAAAGCGCACAACAGAAATCTGGAAAAAAATCTTCACTGAAGCTAAAACTTGACCTGCTTCTTTGCAAAGAAGTCGTAGATGTTATTTATGATGGGGTAGGGTTTCGATCACCTGGCTTGTGCCTTCTCAAAGTTTGGTCTCTGGTCGTGTGCATCGGGTCCTTGTGTAGGAAAGACAGATGTACCCGCAGAGAGCTGTTAGTCCATCCTGACACAAATGGTCTGAATGACCAGCAGAAGGAGCTGCTCTCTCACGGCTGATTGAAAGGGTCTCCGGGCAGCCACCAGGCTATCAGGCAGCCAAGTACAGACGGTGCTAATCCTGCCCTTAACGTCATCCCTACCTAGTGCCCGTACGTTCTGCTTTCCACAGGAAAGTTCTTAGGTATGACGTGGACACAGCCCGTGCTTGCTGGACCCGCGTCTGCAGGTGCGGGAGGTGTCATAGCCCATCGCACTCTGAGCTGATCTTGCACGTCTGTATTACCCTCTGTAGGATGCCCGTGGCTGTGTGTGCCAGTGCTGTAGGACAACCCAAGCTGCAGACTCCAGCACCTCCACCACCACAGGACTGCGTGGCTGACACCAGGGGACAGATGGAGATGGTTGGGCTGAGCACAGCGCGTTCGACCCACACGCACTGCAAGGGGGGATCTCCAGCACGCCCAAAGACGAGCATGGGAGCTCAGTGCTATGAGGTGAGTTTGGACGCCTACATGGGCTGGGGGCTGCAGTCAGTGTGCAGTGTGTGTCCCCAGGGAAGCCTGGCGAGCCAACCTGCCTCCTCTTCCCGAGGTTTCCAGTGGCGATTAGCTCAGATCTGATGCACAAGGTGGGAAAGAAGTTGTTTTTCTCTCATTCTGATGTCCCCCCAGGGGTCGTGAGCTCTTTGCGCAGGGTCAGAGAGGACGATGTTGGGAGAAGGGAGTCATGCACATCGCCGCTTTCCTGCTCTGCTGTTCTCAAGGCTTTGTCCTGCATTCCCAAACAGAGTGACACAGCTTCACGTGCAGTGTGAGCTGCTGCGGGCTCCCATGGCAAGTACAGCCTGTTGCCTCCTTCTGCTGTCGTCACAGCACACACCTTGTGCACTGAGAGCCTTAATGGGGAACAACCACCAACAGTTGTGCTCAGCACAGCGCTGAGTCGGGCCTTTTGTCTTCAGGTTGCTCTACTGTAGAGCATTAGATCAAATTCTCATGGACAATTAGAACTGGTAGAATATTAACAAAGGAGAAAATTATGCACTGAACATTTTGCTTGCAAAATTCACTGAATAAATTATTCAGATTTAATGTGGAAGAATAATGGAGGAAATAATTGAATAAAGAAATATCATAAAATTAATGGAGTATTCTATTAATAATTTTACATCTTGGTCTAATACAATAGAATGGAGAACAAGAAAAAAAGAAATAAATAATTTGGGTGTGTTTTGATGAAAACAGAGCAATGGGTCTGTTTACGAAACTGCATGCAGCATTGTCAGCACTCACAAATTTATCAAGACTCCCGTGATGCACAGTGCCCACACTGAGCATTCAGAGTCCACGTGCAAATCTCAAACTTCCCTTCTGTGATGACGCCAAAAATATCAAAAGGATCACCAGAATTTGGCCTGAAACCCCCCAACGCTATGTATTACCCTGTGATTTTTAGTGCAATCTTGTGACCTTTCAAGATCAACCTGCGATGAGATTTGGGGTCACAGTGGTAAACCCTCGGGAAGGTGTGAAACTGCTGGAGCAGCTGCTGCCTGCCCGTGGCCATCAGGGGTACAGAACGTGCCCACAGGGTTTGCTGGGTGTTGGTGAATTGCCGGTGGGCAATCTGGATTATTTCCACAGATCTGGAGTTAGGTGAGACAAACCCCTCCTTGGGAAGAATCCCAGACTGGTCAGGGTTGGAAGGGACCTCTGGAGCTCCCCCAGTGCCACCCCCTGCCAGAGCAGGGGCACCTCCAGCAGTGGCACAGGACGGCGTCCAGGTGGGTTTGGAATGGCTCCAGAGTGGGAGACTCCCCCACCTCTCTGGGCAGCCTCTGCCAGTGCTCTGCCACCCTCAAAGTAAAGAAGTTCCTCCTCAGGTTTAGATGGAACCTCTCATGTTCAAGTTTGTGCCCGTTCCCTCTTGTCCTGTCACTGGGCACCACTGAAAAAACACTGTTCCTATCCCCCTGGCACCCTCCCTTTAAGGATTTATAAGCATTAATAAGATCCCCACTCAGTCTTCTTTTCAAGACTCAATGTCTTAGCAAGCCGCTTCAGGAGCTGCAGCAAACCAAGGGTGGGAGCCTCATCACTGAACTGCTCGTCCCTTCAGTGGGTCCTGGGCACCCACACCCTTTTATTTTGCCCAATAAGGCAGTGCAGACGCTTCGTTTCACACGATTTGCCCCAGAGGACTCGGGGCTGAGGTGGACCCGTCTCCGCGTGCAGCGGGAGGGCAGTCGTGCTGCAGACCCACGTAGCATGGCTTACGTTTCTCTTCATTAGTTACCATAACTGATGAACCCGCAGAGGGTCAGTATGTTCTTTAGCAATTAACTGAGCTCCAGAGACTGTAATTTGTCTTGTTCATGTTACAGCACCAAATGAATTTTGCTGTGTTTAATAATCATTCTAAAAGCAGATCACAGAGCCGGGAGGGAGGGAGAGATTGTATCAATCATTTGTTTTCTAACTCTTTCAAGGAATTTCCTACTGTGTTTAATTTCTTGCTGGTAAGTCCTACATGAGCCTCGGGAAGGCGGGCGCTGCTATTATTATTCATTTTTTAATCATCAGAGGAAACTATTTAGCTGCTCGAGAAAATTAGCATGCTCCCAAATTCAGGAGGAGCCAACAATTGGGAAAATGCAATTTTCACGGACGCTGTCATATTAGTCTAAATGGTATAATTTAGGGCAGCTTCACTTAGGGATTTTTGAAGGAAATTTAGCTAAAGCCCTTGGACCCCTGCTGCAGAGAATCACTTTTGGGCTATGAGACTGGGCCATTATCCCACTTTGCAAATGAGGCAGAGAGAGAGAAATCGGCTTGCCCGGACTACCCGAGGGATTCTCCAGCCTCCCTAATCCCAGGCTGGGACCCAGGGCAACGGCTACCAGGGTGAGAGCACAACCTTTGCAGGTACGGTACTGCGTCTCTGTCCTGTCTCAGCGGGATAAGGAGGGGTATTAGAAATAGCCACAGAGAAATAGCTCACAAAATGGAAAGCAAACTAGAATTTGCTCTGATTAAAGAGAAAAAAAAAGAAGAAAATTAACATTTTCCCTGAAAGCCGACTCAGCTTGAAGGAATTGTCAAAAATCAGTGTAGACAAATCATCCATATTCTGTGGGAAAAGGCTGCTTTTACCTCATTCCGCCTGAACTCATCTGCTGGCACCGCTCCGAGGTCAGCCTCCTGGGCTCAGCGGAAAATAGCTTCAGACAGGTCCTCTGGAGGAAAAGCACCTCCCTTCAGCCTGCCTGCCTTGGCCATGCTTTTTAAAGTCTTCCCTTTCCAGTAACTAGGCAATGCCCACTCGCAGCACCACACCTTGGACCTGGCATGGCAAAGAAAAGCAAAACCCCCCAAAACCTCTCGATGACACCCATTGGTACTTGCCCTCCAAACACCCTGGAGGACACTGCCCTGCGTGATGTTAACAGCCCATATGGCGAGTTTATACCATTCTGCATGTATCACTATCAGCAGAAAATAAAATGGGTCATGAATGACTCAAAACACTGTTCCTGAGGACTTCTACCCCGTACCAAGTGGCTTCAGAGCTGGCAATACGCCTGTCTCAATAAAACTCCAACCTGATCCTGGTGCAACGTGCTCTGGTTGAGGGACTGGCGCTCCAGAGGGTGATGCCTGCTCACAGCCATGCACTCCCTTGTGCCTGAATGCTTTATCTGAGGGTACGTCCCAGGACCTCAGCCCTCGGCACTGAGTTGCTGCCGCTGCAGCACGATGGCTCCGGGACCGGTACTCATGGGGAAGGCAGTGGGATGGGGGTGGCCTGGCACCCTGCTCTGCTCTGCAGTGATTGCCGTGGTGCTCCAGCCATCCTTTCCCTTTAGCGAAGCCTTCCCACATGAGCTGGGCTCGTCTCAGTGGGAGTTTCTCCTTCAGGAGATGATCTGTGTTTCTGCTGTGGTGTCCTGCAGACGTGACAGGTTTTGGTATTACGTAACTATTCAGTGACACCTGATGGGAGACATTCCTCACCTGGTTTTCTTCCCAGACATCAAGTGTGCAAAATCTGAAAGAAATAATCAGACAGAAAGTTTCCGTAACAGTGCTGAAATCTCAGACCTATTTGAAAAGTATTAAAATAACCTGATTTTTTTTAAATCATTGGACAAATGATAGAACAACTATTCCCTGTCCCTTTTCCTTCTTGCCATTCCCGTGGCAAAGGCATCACCACCTCGTTCAGTGAAGAATGTGCATGGGGTGTGCCCTTTCTTTAAGGCCTGGGGGTCAGGTTTGGGGTCCCTTTTTCGGAGGTGCACCAAGGTCGGGGTGAAGGAGAGCGAGCTCTGGGTCTGCACTAGAGGGCACTCTTGCCATGCAAAAGTTGTGCTGAAGCTTTTCAGAAAGATTTAGGCTATTTCCAAGGCTGCAGTTGGACCAGAGCGCACAGGGGACATATATGGCTGCTCCATGAGGAGGGAGAGGGGCTGCACTGGAGAAACCCCCATACACCTTCTTTCCTTCCTTCCTTCCTTCCTTCCTTCCTTCCTCTCTCTGCCAAAATCTCCTGTTCAGACAGAAATGAGTGGGCACCTCGGTAAACTTAATCTGCTCAAGAAGTTAACGTGGCTGCCTGAAGCAGAAATACTGCTTCATCAACCTTCTGGAGACCTTGGAAAGGGCCAACAAGTGCATGGACCGAGGTTGATCCGCTTGATAAAGTCTACTTGGATTTCTAAAGGCTTTTTACAAAATCCTTATCAAAAATTTATAAGGAAATTGACAGCAGAGAGGACGAAGGAAGGTACTGGCACGGACTGGTAGTTGGTAACAGGTGGAGAAGAGGAGGCAGAGGTGAATGGTCAGCTCTTATGGCAAAGAGGTGTCCAGCAGACCCTGTGTGCTCTGTGCTGGGATCTGGACTGTTCAACATATTCATGGCCTGGAGAAGGCAGTGAGCAGCAAAGTGCCCACATTCGCTGGTAATAAGTTAGTCGAAGTAGCAAGGAGAAGAACAAAATGTGACTAGCTTTAGGAGGACGTCGCCAGACTGTGTGAACAGGCAATGAAATGGGAGAGGAAACCTGGGGTCGAGAAGTCTAAAGTGACAAACTGGTGACAAACCCGAGGGGGTCCAGGCTCACCACCACGTGGGCATAAGGCAATTTCACAGAAGTATGAAAGTCTCTCTTCCATTGGAGCAGAAGTTCACCCACTGTCTCCAGCAGGAGCCGACACCACATCAACACTGTGACAGGAACCACCGTGCCACCCCCACAACATGCAGTTCTTGCCACACACACAGTGCCTGATCTCGCACGTGCTGCCAAAATCCAGTCCCAGGGGGATCAGATGCCTCAGTGTTATTTTTACTTGCTCTCAGGGTTTAGTTCAGATGATGTGACATATGTGTGGCAAATACGCTCCCCAATCTTCTGTACGGCACTGCTGAGCGTTAGACAACAACTTTCCTGTCTGCAGCCAGTTTATTTATCGAGACGACCGACCCGTCTGGGCTGCCGCTCCGAGTCTGGTGCTGCTGCCTGAAAACTCTGCTTTAATCACCTCCGCCCTGCCCTTTCTTTAGGGATAGAAAAATAAATCCTTGTGCTGCCTTAATAAAGAGGAAAAAAGGATCACGTTTTAGTTTCCCAAGAAGCTGAAAACTATGTTGACTGAATGGCTTCATTATTAACACTTCTTGCATGAGCTGAGAAAACTTGAGCTTCGCCAAACAGGCTGTGCTTGCCCTGGGGAGAGGGGCAGGATTTGGGTCCTGCTTGAATAAGCAACGGGGGTTTGTGTGTACAACAGGCAGACAGGTCGTTGCGGTGGATCGATACGTGCAGATTTCTATACCTAAAGACAGAACAGGCCCTGGCTGGTGTGTGAACTAGTAGGTAAATATTGAGTTCACGGGCCCAAGTGTTCCTCGCTGCGGGGATTTTTAGGGCTGTGCTTGATCCATTACTCCCCAACCTCTAAGCCCGAATCTGATGTAGTGAAGGCATCAGCGACCTCCGATGGAGCTGCAAACCCACTTTCTGGCCTTCTGCAAAAGCACCTTTCATTAAACCCACCTACAGACCTCATTTCCCATGGCTGATTTCTACCCTTGGATGTTTGGAGACACTTCTTTCCTGAGGAGCTCTGCCCACTCAGGCTGCGCAGGCACGCGTTGTGCTGTGCTGGCACGAACCGACTGATAAGCAATTTAATATGAAAGCCTGCTCAGAGAGGAGGGAAATAAGATTGTCTCAGCTGATAGGCCCAAGAACAGGAGCCCATAGCTGTGCACAGGCACTGTTTCTCTCTGATATGGCAGTTCTTCTCTTCTGATCATTATTTTCCCATGCTGACAGCTTAGCCTCCTTACCGAGAGGTGTCTTCTGCCCATCCCCCAAGGCCTGTTCCCTCCTTGCTAGTAGCTGCTTTCAAAACCCAGTGATTTCTGGGCTTTCTTGTCCTTTCAGGCCATGGGAGTAGAGCTCCAAGGACCTTCTTCCAGCCAGCCAGATGCCTGGTTCTGGTCTCTCTATAATGGGGTGCACATGCCTGGGCTGGAGTTGAACACTGCGAGCACAAGCCAGCCTCCTGCCCAAACCACTGGCCATTCCCTGGGACATTTCAGAGTCCATTTTAAGGAGGTAGAAGTTGGGATGGGAAAGACGGGAGATGAGGTGGGGATTGAAGACACAGAGACACCACCACAACCATCAAGACTTCCTTTCTTCCTGGGTTTGAGAAACCCATAACAATGTATTGTTGTTTAGACAATTATTCTATCACCTTATGACCCCTCCCCACCCGGGAAGGGGAATCGGGAAAAAACAAGGAAACCCGGGGGTTGAAATATAAACAGATTTAATAGAATAAAACTAGACAGTTAACACTAATAGCACTAAAGAACCAATACTGATCCCAATATCAACACAGAATATGCAAAGATTATACTCAGCCCATTCTATCTGTAGAAGCTGTGCACTCCCAGCAGGGACAGCAAATTGGGAAGACTGCGAGGGCTGTGGCTTTGGGAGGAAGGGAAGGGCTCAGGGCTCTGACACCCGGGCAAGGAATTCTTAGGATGGCAGCCATTGAGGGAGAGAGCAAACTTTGCAGCAAACTTTCTAATTTGTTGTGAATGTGCTGTTCATGGTATGCAATAACCCTGTTGGCAGCTTGGGTCAAGTGCCCAGGTCTCTCTCCTCCTCATCCCCACACCTGGTGAGCTCGAAAACACTGAGACCTTGAAACCCGCACACCATAGCTGGCTATAAAGTAAATATTTTCACAAATTCAGACACTCGAGTCTTCTAAAAGTGCAGTCTTCCTAAGTATTAAAAGAGAAATTACTCCTGTGTCACTCAAACCAGGACACCTCCCCAGCCATCCTGCAGACTGCTCATCTATGTTGGCTTCAGCCTGTGCTTGTGACCTATGTCTCCCACCATGTACAAAGGGGGACGGGTAGAGAAGGGTTATTCCCATCACGCCCCAAAGGATGCAGGCAGCTGTCAGCAGGCTGACAGTACAACACAGCCAACCCAACATTTAGTCCCAAGGCTTCCTTGTTAAGAAGCACCAGGGGACACTGGTGCTGGACACTGGTAGACACTGTGTGTCTACCACCCAGCCTTGCCTGGCACCACCAGAGCCTTGGGCACCTTTGACCTGATGGAAAGGGAGAAATATTCAGGATTTTAGCACTTTAGCAGAAAAGCCAAGGGTTGCGCCAGCTCCATCAAGCCACTTCTCAAGCCAGGAGCAATGTACGGGTAAAGGACAGGGGACATGTGAGACAACCCTAAGGGAAGCAACAGAGCCTCTCAGCTCAGATGGTGCCTGGTGGGTCAGGACATGACCTAGATGCCCAGGTTCCCTTGGTCTGGCCAAGCCCTCACTGCTCGTAGCTGGGTGCCTCTGTCCCTTGCAGCCAGGGCTTCTTTCACAAGGCACAGCAAGATGCAGCTCCTTCACAAGTCTCTGAATGGGATCAGACAAGTGCAAAATGCTATTTTCTTCACAAAGAGGATCAGCACAAAGGGACGGGTCTGAGATCCAGCTGTATTTTAATGAGCTTGCAAAGCTGAGGGCCGCTGTGTCTGGGGCAGGGGGAGCTCAATCCGCCTCAGCACCCCCAGGTGCTCATTGCTGGCAGGATCCAGCCCACCTAACAAGAAAAGGGGGACCCATTTGCATTCAATGAGCAAAGCACGTGTATAGCCAGCTGTGGCCAGCTGTGCAAGCCAGGCTCCAGTTGCTCTGCTGGCTTTTCTAGACCCATAAGGGGGCAAACCAGATTCAGAGTGTCTTTCTTCCTTTGAAGTCTTATTTCATGAAACAGAGATGAAATAAGAAAAGATCTGGAATAAAATAAAAGATTGCGCCACATGAAGCTCAAATGGAAATATTTTAATTACTGTTCAGATGAGTGACTCTAACAGAGCAGTACAGGGCTGGATGCAGTTAGACAGTGACTGTCCCCCTCTGCCTCGTTACAGCTCAGGGACAAACTGCTTTGACCAAGATGCACCGAGCCTGCAGACCTGTCCCCGGACCATATTCTCCTGAGTACTTAAACCAACCTGCTGTGATGGGGTTGTGGCAGCCAGACAGGGCTGCCTGAGCCCAGCAGAGCACCCTGACAGCAACACAAGGGCAGGGAGACGGGGGCTGTGCAGCGACACATTCCTGGGAGTCGAGCTCTGTCCCCTCTTTGTCTGACCATAGCCTGGCTAACTTGGCCAGGGAAACCTTCTCCTGCTGCTCTTCTGTGACATGGCTGCGCCCTCTGAGCTCACCACAGCTTGGTGCGTCCTGCTGTGCTCTCCAAAAGCTCCTTCAGAGAGCAAGGCTGGACACAAACTTTGAAGAGAGTCTGGTGCACACATAGACTCTCACACTGTAAAACATTTGGGAGTTCAGTATTAACACCCCCCTCCCAGATTCTGCAGTCATGCAACCGCTCTTCCTTAGTCACACCATGATAGCATGCTGCGGAAGGAAGCGAATACGTCCCAAAATGCAGCAAACATGTAGAGCCACCCTAGCAGGCATCCCAACAGAAAAGCATCTCTGAGGAAGCTGCTGTGAGAACCTGATGATATGTTCCCTAAAGCTCCAGCACGTGCCAGCTACACAGCTACATGCACCCTACCAGCCTTGCCAAAGCATGAGGAGCAAAATGAAAAGCCTGACATGCCAAGTCGATGTGCTGACCATAAGGCTTGTGATATTCTCTCCACCCTCCACTGTCCCTGCAGGGAGGCCTTTATCTCATGCGGTCATCTGGGAGACCCTCTGAAAGGGCTCAACCTCACGTGTAGGTCATGGCTGACCTAAGCTCATCTTGCATAAGCCAACATATTGAATTTCGGCTGTTAGCACGGCCAACATTTCAGAGGTCTGTCCAAATAGAGAAATTGAGATTCCCGCAATCCTATCTCCTTGCCCTTCAAATGGTAGGCAAACACCTCTAAGTACATTGTAATTGATTTAGACACCATCTGTTTCTTTGCTTATGTGGAGAGTTATCGATTTCAGGTTAGTCCCTGGAGTGTTTATTTTGTAGATGGCTTGTTGTGAGCTTGGCCCATTCGTTCTAAAACTACCCCGTCCATTTCTGAGAGCTGCACCCACAAAAAGAGAGATCACAGATCCCCAGGCTGTACCTGCTCTAGAGGAAAATCCTTCCTCTTAGCTTGCGCTGGATCACCCTACCGAAATCAGAAGGACAGCAAGAACACGTCCCAGAGAGCAGTATCTGGTCCTTGCCTTTTCACATGAAAAGTGCACTGTCTCTCCCTCATAATTTAAGCCTGATGACTTTGGGCAAGACACATTTAATTTGCTGTCATGCTTTGCTCATTAAATCCCCTGAATCACTTTATTTACTAACATACTTCTTCTAAATTACTTTATTACTTAACTAAATTTATTTATTTACAATGGATGGCAGAAGAGAAAGACAGCTGCAGCAGTTCCTTGCTGACAATCACCCAAACCGCAACGTGATAGTGGCAATGCAAAAGCACTGGATTTTGGGTGCTGCCAGCATGTTGCATAAGCTCTGGACAAAGCAGCTAATGCGTCTCTCAGAAGGATATTTCCCCAAACTCGGAGGCAGATTTTCAGATTACTTAATTGTCCACAGATGTTGCTTGTCCAGAAGAATACGAGCCAGACCCTCTCACGCACAGATTTGATGGTGTGAACAGCATAGAGTAAGCTATGGAAAGTCTGGGGTGGTTCTTGCATTATGTTGTCTCCTCATTGGCAGGATTAACAATGGATTCTGTTGGAAACCACTGAACTCTGAGCAACCAGCTAAACAAATGGAGACAAATCAAACACACCTGTAGCTTCTTCATTCCCACTGATCATCCAGGTGTGCTGAAGTTTTTTGTTTAGGTTTTTTTTTTTTAATAGGTTTGTTAGAATGGCACAAGCCAAGTAGAAGAGAAAACTTGCTGGTGGTTCTTTGCAATGCCCTGAAAGATAAGGAACAACAGCCTTTCCAAGAGACCCAGAGGGAGTTTTGCTCAGCATAAGACCAGAAATGAGGCTGTATGCTATTAGAAGTCTGATAGGAAGCAGGTTTCAGGGACAGCTTCCTGAGGGCACCCAGAAGACAGTCCTCCACCTAACCTTGGTCATTCAGGATACACAACAGCTTGCTTAATCCTACAAATGTGCCTGCTGCTGCCTCAAGGGTAGTTAAGAAAGATGGAATCTTCAGCAATTGCAATAAGCCAGAGTGGAAATATTTGTTCAGGAATCAATGGTTCTACATCTGCTTGGTGTCTGGTAAGTACCCAAGGGTCCATAATGGAACCCAGTGAATTATACCCTCAGCCATAGTATATGAGTCATGGACCCTCTCTTTTCTACTCAGCCCTGGCAGACCCAATATTGAGTCAAGCTCAGCCTGCTCAGCTAACGTGTCTTTTCTGCTGCAGAAAAGATGTTGTCTCCTACCCTCCAGGTCAGCATTGGCATTGCTCAGGCAGGAATCAGCATGCAATAGTGAATGAATCATCACCAGGGCACCACAAAGAATGGTGCTCTGTCTGGTGGTCTCATGATGCAGTTTGGGTCAAAAAAAGTCCTGTTGTCATGTCCCTAAAGTGTGTGCTCCTGCTGCCCGCCATGAACTAGGTCTGAGCCCTTGCACTCAAGACAATAACATTGGCATTCCAATGAGATTTTTACAGCACATAGTTTAAATCTCCTCTTGAAATCGCATTAATTCTGCAAACTTACCATGTGGTGCTGTTACAGCTACAGCAGTTACAATCTGGAGTGAGTCTCCTGGAAATTAAATGGTATGAGAGATCCTCGTCGTGAGGCAGCTGGACATGTATGGCATCACTCCTAACACATCTCGTGTAAACCTCACGGCACCTTACAATATGTAGCTCTGTATTAGACCACCTGTGCTGGTTTCCTCCTTTACATTGGGTGTTGTAGAGCAGCAATGTGAAGGTCACCAGTGCAAGTGGGAGACTTTGCCCTTGCCTTCAGCTTCACCTCTGAGGGTTTTACAGGGGGAGATTTCCAGTCACAAGGTCAGGAATTTTCTGCAGTACCCAGGAACTGCTCCGCTCTTCACCCCCTTCTTGCTTTCAATTTTTACTAGCTTATATTTGCAGGAAAGCAGACAATTTGCCAGATCCAGCCAGAGGAGGTTCCAGCATAACTTCCTGCTGTTTAGTTATTTGCATTTGTTACATTCCTCGTATTTACATTTTTTTTTTCTGCAGAGCTGTGATGAGTATTTGAACTGTCAGTGGTGCTGTGCTTTCCCAAACCTTTTATCTGAGCCATGACAAGCTGAGTTTTTGGAGAAGAGTTAAATGAGGAGCAAGCATTGATGCTGCCAGGGACCAGTATGGAAGTTTCACCACGCTCTAGTTTTTATGATTTACACTGTTGGGTCTGATTTGTGACACAGCAAAATGGCAGTGGCAATATTTGTTTATTTCTCACTGAAATACTGTGTTTTACAGTGCTGAAGCAGTACTGCTTATACATCTGCCTCTGCTGAAGTACTAACTTACGTCAGAAGTGTAAATCTGTATTTTTATGCACTTAGATTATTAACCTACCCTAGTAATTACCACATGAGAACCTGTGATATACTGCATCCCTTATCCTGAGGTCAGGAAATTACTTTTATTTCTTCTGTTATGATTAACATATAGATCAGCATTGAGACTTACTCAATAAACCGAAGTCATTTTTCTTCCGCAGCTAACACGAGTGCTGGGGGTTTTGACATGGCTCAGAAGTGGTTCAGCTCCTGTAGCTTAGCAACTCATCTGTAATTAAGGGCATCTGTCTATAAAACATCCTCCTGTATTATGGGCTGTTGTGCTGACAGGTGCTAATGGCTGCCATTAGCTGAGGTTTTGTTCCCAGACAATGACAGGGCTCATTAGAGGCAGTGACTGCCAACCTCTCCTGGGGCCAGGGGACCATCAGGCCCTTTGTGTGGTGGGCACCAGCTCTCCAGAGTGGTGGCCCTGGGCTCATGGCAGGGCTTGGGGTGCCCGTGGCAGAGCAGGCTGGTGGCCTGCACCCATTAAGTGCAGGTTTGCCAGCTGGAGCACAAACTCCTGTGCTGCTGGGGGACTGGAAGTGGCTGATATGATACTAAGAAATCCCAATTTCTTTATGTTTCACAAGTGTTCTTGAAAATTCTTGGAAAGGCAATTTGACTTGTGCTTGCAAATCTCCTTAGGCCTACACAGCACTAACAGCTACGCTTTGTTCTCCGAACAAGTTGGATTTTGCTCTTTGCTAATCTGAAGGGGGTCAAGGGTAAAATTTCGACCAATTTTGTATTCCAAGGGGGACTCCAGGGAGAAGTTACAGCAGCCTAAAGAGGGACAGCCGCATTCCAGAAATAACTCTTGTTCTCTCAGCACAGGGAACAAAACGGGCACCCTTGGAGCAAGATGTTTATTTCAAACATGAGACAATTTTTTTTCCAGAGCTTGAAGCAACTCTTACTGACTTCCAAGAAAACTTTACAAGGGCACTTTAAAGGAAGCCAGTAAGTTTAAGGTAATGGTTGCCACTGGGTTCCTCACAAGCACCAGCAGGCAAGGAGAGCCTGGGAGAATCAGTCCAAACATCAAGGTTCATTTTAAGGCCAGAAGGAACCCCGTGCCATGTAATAATGCATTAACCTTTTCAGCTTTCACTTACCTAGCTTCATCTTCCCACTGTTTGAATTATTCTTTTTAAAAAATCTTTCAGGTATGGCTACAAGAGCAATAGCAAAGTATGTTTTTCCTTCTTCATGCATCAGATCAAATGTACTGCTGAAATTTGCCAGGTTTCTTGTAAATGATAGTATGCAGCTTATTAGCTTTTGGTAGAATCGTCGCCAGGGGTCTATTCATGCCATTTACAGAGTCCATCACATTGTCAAGCCTTTGCCTGTACGATGAGGTGGTCTCTCATCAACAGTACCACGCAATTTGAATTGAAAGCTGGGCTCCAGTGGGCTATTATTGTTGCCTTGGTAGAAATCCAACATGACGTAACGATTTCTTTTGCTGTAGATAAATAGCCCTGTAAATAATGTCACCAAAGCTTGCTATTGTTTCAGGAGGGATGTTTCCAGTGATGGAAAACAAACATCTGGGCTTTGGTTTGTTGCTTTATTGCAAGAGATGCTGCCCATCGCCTTTACATAGCAGTGGGAGGTCACTGTCCTGTGACTCCCTTTATATGACTTTTGTTCAGAAAATATTTTTGAAGATTGCTAAGATTATCCATGATTCATGTCAATAAGGCCTAATTTGTCGTACACAAACATTTCCGCTTTGTAGCAATTTCCCTGATCTCTGAGTAAAAGCAAAGAACACAGTGGAAGCTTTTATTTTCCATGAAAAGCAGAAGCATTTTAACTGTCAAGTTTTGCTTTTCATACTCTGCATCTCATAGGTAAAACTGGGACAACTCAACAGCGTTGTCAAGCAGTCTGGATCAGAAAAAACAGGCATGCAGACAGGAATCATCTGATAGGAGAAACAACCTAAAATATTTTTTTCTGGTGCTTGGAATCTGCAATAAGCATTGGGGAACTATCCCTAGCTGGTATTGCCAAAGTGGTCAGACAATATTTAAGTTTGCTGCAGCTAAACAGATAAAGTTTAACTGACAGTAGCCAATATGGGTAAGTGCAATGCATACTGCTCCACGAGCAAATAGCAGCCAGCATGATGGGATTGACCAGGGCAAAAGTCAATCATGAGAACTGGAAAAGCCAACTGTATCAGATAAACATCTCAGCAAGATAGAGCTTGCTGGGATAGAGACAGTAAGAAATACACATTTTATCCCCAAATTGTGCAATTGCATTAAGTTTCCATACCCCACCCCGCTGAATTCCTCAACCCTTACAGTCATCAGCATCTCCCACCAAATTCTCTTTATCCTAATTTAATCACTAACAGCTAGACAAGGTGGGCTGCAAGTCAGAGCCCATGCAGCCAGCTTCACCAGGACTGCTCCTAGATGAGCACTGAATCGCGCCTGACAGCAGGATGACTTTTACATCTTGCCACATGAAGAAGATGAAGGATCTATCCTAGAAGAAAAGTGGAATTGTGTCAACAGCCTAGTGAAGCATTGTGCTCACATATAATGTATTGCTGGTTTTGAACTGAAGAAGTACTCCTGTAGAAATGCTGGGGTAGAGCTGTGTATATTTTTGATAATCAAGTGTTTCTTAGAGTAGAAACCAAATCATAATCATAGAACCTGGCTATAAACACAGCTTAGATCCAGGCAATAGACTGTGAAAAACAAATTAAGAGATGCTTTCTCATTAGCTTAACTCCCACTGAACAAGAAAATCCAGCCCTATTGCCTTCATTAACAGTCGTTTCATAATGACCTTGGACAAACCTTTCATCAGGACTTGGCCAAGGTACTGTATGGAAGAATATAAGGGCAAGATGTTTCAGGTCCTTCAGACTCCACCAGCAGAAAGCTCCTTTATTATCAAACCTGTTGGTAGCAGTGGTGGTCTGTATTGCATGGACCTAGCAAACAGATTAGCATTTATGTTTCATTTAGCAATTATTATTCCTTCTAGTCTTCCTCACTTTTCATAGTAACATTCCCATCAGAGGCCCTCAGAAGTACCCTCCCAGCACTGCCGGAGACAGTTCTGCTGTGGTACGCATGGTCTGTGTGGCGAGGCAAGTGTTCATCTGTGCTTTACTACTGATCCTAGCTGCACCGCCACAATACCGCTGGCAATCTCTTAGCAGCTGGTGGAGCATTATTGCAGCTTTCCAACATGCAGAAAGCTGGGGATGGACTAACATCCCTTGCCTAACTGGGCCAGATTCCACTGCATCCATGAAGGAGGCAGATTTGCCTCTAGGCTGTGGGAAGTCGTTTTTTTTCAGGAGTGTTAGGGGTAAAAATGGAACAACTGCCAGTTCTGCACCCTCCAGGCACTTCATCTGAGGATGCAGGTGTGGTCCTACTTGGAGCATTTGTCACAAGGCAAGAAGCAAACCTCCTCCCCGGGCCAGTTCAGACCTCAGCAGCCACTTGTTACCCATGAGGAGAGAGTGCAAAACAGGAGCTGTGCCAGCAGAGGCTCCTGGGGTGGGCAGGGGTGGTGGCAGAGATCAAACAAAACCAAACAGGCCCAGGCTGTGAGGACACAGCACTGGCTCTTCTTCTCCTGCTCCCTGGTGTCAGAGGCGAAAGCACAGGGGTGGTAGTGGCAGCTCCCAGTGCATTAGCTGACCTCCTTCTAAAGTCAGCAGTAACAACTCCTTTCCAGGACAGGTCTCAGCATTGCAAGGGTCTACCACTGAGATGAAAATGTCAAATGATCTCAGGAGACACTGACTTTGAGAAATGCAGTTGCAGCAGGGTTTCACTCAGAAAAGCAATCATAGAATCAGAGAACTGTTGAGGTTGGAAGGGACCTTTAAGATCATCAAGGCCAAGCCTGACAAAACCACAAACCATGTCCCCAAGTCTACCCTTTTTTTAAACACCACCAGGGATGGCGGATCCACCCCCTCCCTGGGCAGCCTATTCCAATGTTTGATAACCCTTTCAGTGAAAAAAGTCTTCCTAATACCCAATCTAAACCTCGCCTGGCATAACTTGAACCCATTTCCTCTCGTCCTATCACTTGCCACCAGGGAGAAGAGGCCAGCCCCCACCTCTCTATACCCTCCTTTCAGGTAGTTGTAGGGAGTGATAAGGTCTCCCCTCAGCCTTCTTTTCTCCAGGCTAAACACCCCCAGTTCCCTCAGTTGTTCCTCATAAGACTTGTCCTCCAGACCCCTCACCAGCTTTGTTGCCCTAATGGGACAGCCTTTCCAGCACCAGCAAGCCTTCCGTATTCACACCACTCCATCATTTTCTATTACCAGAAGCATTTATTTCTCACCAAAGTGATTCCAGCATCAGTATGCATTTACACCATATTATTTTTTGAATCAGGGTCTGAAAACAGCCTGTACCAAATTGTTTCCCCTACTTCCTTCTGCCAGCCAGTGTCTCTCATGGCTCAGCCATGTGTTCCCAGGCTACAAGCCCAGCTGCTCTTGTAAACCACGCTCCAAGCACATGTTCCTGCATGGGATGTTCATTATTATTTTCAGAATGATTTTATTGGTATATGTCCTCCCTGCATGCCCCCAAAGGGCTGCTTTCAACAGGATTTGTACAAAGTTTCTTGATTGGCTTCGAGCTTCTTTGTGAGTTTACCCAATGCCAAGCTCAGGGACTGAACCCATGCCAGGTAATTCATCATTTCTCCTCAAACGCTATAGACAGAATCATGCTCTTAGCTTGTCAGATAAAGGCCTGAGAATTGCTTTTCAGCCCACCTAATGAGGGTTTGTGTTTTTCTACGCTCGGGAGGATGGATGGTCTTAATTTGCGATTTCTTTCAAAGAGAGCAATTTTCTTCCACAAAAAAGACCAGGAATAATAGATACAATGTGGCTTATTCTGCGTCACCCTTTAACCATTTGTACTGATGTTTTTCTCTTTGTACGTCTTCTGACTAAGACCCTGAAACTCAGAGTCCTCTTTAGCTGCTGCTGTACGTTTTCCCCTGCCACGAGACATTTCTGTGCCTCAGGGTTTCACGCACAGCCAGCATCCTCGCCCAGACTTTCTGCAGGCAGACAGAGTCTCCATAAATATTGCCCCCAAATTTGAGGTACTCCAGACTGGGCTTTTCTACCCCAGATCTGCAGGACTTGCCTGCTTGATGTGAAGAAGCCAAGGCATGGTGCAGAAGGGGTCTGCAGGGAAAGAGCGAGCTTTCCTCTGTGCCGGGAAATCATCCAAGTGACAGCCCAGTGCACAACGTTAAGGTGGAGGCTCTATATGAGGTCTTCCAATCAGCCTGGCATTGCCCATATTTACAACTTCTACACGAATATTCATGGGGATGACGGGGTTTCTCGTTGTCCAACGTTTGGTCAAACGCTAAATACGAAGTTCTGTTCCACTCCTCTGCTTCTTGCTGTCTCCACATTCACCCCACACTTGCCACTGTTTCATTCCCAGCTGGAAACTTGGACTTTGAGGAGTGGCCAGTCACACAGACCATCAGATTCAGTCTGTTTCCTTGGGTTGGCATCCTGAGGGCATACCAAGGGAGGATATTTTTGTTGATAAAGCAGCAGGGAAGGAAGAAAACAAAAGATGATCCATCTGCCTCCTGCCACCTCTGCAATGAGAAGGAGAACAGGCTGACATGTCCCTGCCTTGCTCGCTGCCAGCAGACAACCTGTCTCAGTCTGCTACAGCTTCCAATTCACTGTTCCACATGGAACAGGGAATCCAGCAGTACCTCATCGATGTAAGGATTGCTAAAAATGCTGCCTGATGGGAGGAAAGTTTCCACTTTCCTCTCTTTCCTACATGCTGGGGCACATATCAGCCAGATTTGGTCAGGCAGTGTGGTTGTTGGAGAAATCCTAGCAGTAAAGGGTACAATTAACAATGTAAATAGTTAACAATATGTGGCCTTGCAGAAAGGATACAATAATTAGCCAAATAAGGGAATACTGAAATAAGCACAAAGGGAAGAGAACTACTCACAAGGCCAAAGTCACTTGAATTATTAGTGAACTATCCTAATTAACATCCCAAACCCCCCGACTTCGAGTAAGGAAATCCCCCATTAACAAGAGCTCCCTCCAGACAGAGCATGGGTAGTAAAAAGAGAGGAGCTGTGACTTTAAGGGGGCACAGCAGGAAGGGGTGGCAGTGAGGATGGCCAACTGTAACTGTAGCCTGTGCTGATAACTGTCACTTAACTGTTGCTCCAAAGCGATAAATGCTTCCCCTGTGCAAACGGGGGCCAGCTAGCCATGTGGATGAACCACACAGCACCCATCTCTGCAGAGAAATTAAACAAACAAATATAAGAATCACAGCCAGGGTGAGGTTGGAAGGCACCTCTGGAGGTCAGCTGAGCCACCCCCCTGCTCTAGAGGGGCCACCCAGAGATAGATGGCCAGAGGCCTGTGTCCCAGGCTATGGACCATGTCCATCGCTCCAGCCCCTCTCCCACCCGGGGGACCCCGTAGGCCTTTGGTCCCAGTGGAGCTGGGGGGAAAAGTGGAGCCGAGCACCCAGAAAATGGGGAGAAAGAGGCACGGTTGAGGGTAACAATGCCTTTATTTGCTATTAGATCTGGGGTTTTGAGGACTGAGCAGAGCCCTCTGGTGCCCGTGGGGGTCGGCGCGTGTCCCCGCTGTTGGCCCGTCCCTCCTTTCGCCCGCTGCCGGGTCCTTCTTCTAGCATCCGCGGCGCGGTGGCTTCTTGGCGGGTGCGGCAGAGTCCGGGGAGCTGCCCGCCTTCCTCTTGAGAGGGCGCCGGGTCCCCCGACGTGAGCGGCCCCTGCCCTGGCTGGCAGCAGAGGCAGCGGTCGAGGTGCCCGGCAGTGCCTCTGCCTCGGCTGCGGCAGCGCTGGTGGAGGGGGCTGGTCGGGGCGCAGGAGTGCCACCCCGGGAGGCCGCGGGGCTGGTGCTGGCCCCGGGGCTGCGCTTCCGTTCCCCTCGGAAGGCCACAGAGTTCGTGCTGGCCCCAGAGCAGCAAGCCAGTCCCCATCGCATGGTTGCCTGGCTGCTGCTGCTGCTGACCAGGCAGATCTCCCGTCCCTCCTGGAAGCCAGCAGAGCTGGTTCTGGCCACCAGGTCACCATCCTGCCTCTCCTGATAGGCAGCCCAGCTTGTGCTGGCCACAGGGCCGCGCTCCCGCCGCCAGCTGAAGACAGCAGTGCCGGTGGGGGCTGTCCTGCCACTCTCCAACCTCCTGGCAGCACGGGCCTCATCCCGGAGCAGGAGCCGGTGGGCTGGCCTCGTCAACTGCTCCGCGGTGAAATTAATGAACCCTTGCACGAAGACTCTTGTGCAGACTCCCATGCTGGCCTGCAGCACCTCGACCAGGTTGTCTTCGTGCAGTCCGTAGACGGGCAGGGCGTTCAGGAGCATCTCCTCCAGCATGAGCGCCAGGGGAGTCTGGTCCTCAAAGATGCGCCCCAGCTCCTGACGCAGCCAGGGCCGCAGGAGTGGGGGGAGATGGGGGTGGTCCCTGAACAGGGCCCCCCAGTCCATGGGGTGAAGGCCGCCCACCAACTCTGCATCCCGGTTCCGCGGTTGCTGTACCCGAGATGCTCTGGGGGAAGGTCCCTCCTCTTGGCTGCTGCCCGATGATGCCGCAGTTGGTCTTGCGGCGTCCTCTTCAAGTGGGTGCCCCAGCAGCAAGTGCCGGATCATAGCCACCCTCCTCCTGCAGACGAGGCACTCGGGGTTGGTCTGTGCCCCGCGCTCGA